>JXPQ01008057.1:71220-98549 GCA_001014675.1 Ephydra gracilis
CAAAAAATTAGCTTATTTATTTAAATTAAGTTCAAAGATGCAATTTGGATAAAAGTTCTTTAAATCTATCCACAAAATTGTTTAAGCGCTTTACCAATACAATTGCATAGTTTATATTACTTTCGGTTACAAATAGCTAATGCCCAGACTGAGATCTATCAAAATATAAACCGGCATGCTTCGCAGCACCAGAGGAATTGGTTTAGTCATGTTGACCTACCTCTCTGTCAGTAGCTAAAACTAGAAATATCTGGGTCTCTACAAATTGGCTCATATATGTTTTGAAAAACAATAAAATAACAGTTGGCAATTAGTAAGTATATGATGAATATTTTTGGTATTTCCAGTAAACCTCTCAACCGGGTTGTTAAGGCTATTGAAATATTTGAATAAACTTTCGGAATTAGGCTGGATAGGAAAGCATTCGTAAATCAACGCAATTGCATGAAAATCTGAGGAACCTCAAGAAGAGGTGTTCTGTGGTTCAAAAAGACTGTTTCATGTAATATAAGCCACTTTCAATTTCATTTAATTAATTTCCATTATTAAGTTAAAGTGACACTGACATTATTAACTGATGTCGTAACAAAGGCATTATGTAAGTATTATATATTCATAAAATATTGCAACGCAACGGACAGGGTCTCCCTGAGCTAACTGTTATTTTCTGTTAGTTTGAATTTATAGATTGATTAAAGGATTATTACAGTTTCCTTTGCCCCGAACAATTCAATTTCAAGTGTAAGGAATAATTCATTTACATTATATTAGCTTATTAATATTTTATTATAATCTTTGATTTCAACTTTCACCAGCAAATTCCGTTAATACGCGTTGTAAAAGACAAATTTATCCGGATAATTAAATTGTTGCTATAGGAGGAAGTTTACTTAATTGCTAACACGCTGACGATTTGTGATAAGCCTAACAAGAAAAATAAGCCAAAAAAAAGGAAACCATACGTTATTTAATTTAATTAAAATGTAATGTTTAGTGAACTGAAAAGCGATTATAAATCAGAATATAGAAAATTTAATGACGGGAAATCAATTAAAGCTGAATGAAGTGACATCATAGCAGCGACACGTGGGTGCAGGCCGACGCTTTCCACAAATTTATCTTACGCATATACATACAAAAACAAATTGAAAACATTCAAATAAGAATTTCAAAATACGAAAATATGATAAAGAAAAATGTAGACGAACCAATATTGTTTGCAGAGAATAGTTCCAATCACTGATAAGACACACTGCGACCGGCGTTGGCGTTTCTGCAGCCAGAAAGCTTACGTTACTTCTAATGACGAACGCTTATTTAAACGGATGTGAGCATTTAACAAGATGACTTTGTCTGCTATCTTGTTATAGTTTATATTTATTTTGTTGTTGCTTTATTCATAGACTGCTTTTAATGCGTTTTCTAAATGTCTTAATTAAGGGGAAAAGCATGGCAGACATTTTGGGTTGGGCCATATTCGGTTTCAGCGTTTAATACTGCATTTATCATTAAATTGTAATCTGAAATTAAGATTATCAATACTTATTGCATGCATTTCAAGCAAAGTGATGCCTTCTGCAGAGAATTAAGTAATTATATTTCATACTTCAATGAAACAGCAACCTTTCTATAACTGGTTGCTGTTGATTTTACTAATTGATAAATTTTTAAAAGTTAAAATAATAAAGCTTGCCACACGGCAAAATTTACACAATTGCTTTGACAATATAAAATCGTTCTTTAGTTTTTCGCTAAAAATAAAATTTTTTGTCTTATATGATGTCATATAGTTGATTTTAAAATATTTTAGATGCCTAATGCAGAAGAAGGGGATTCGCACAAACTGGTACGACTCTGATCACACTTCTATGTTTTTAATCCTGCAACAGCAGTTACGGATTCTTTTCATTTGGACATAATGTTACACCTGGTCCATCTACATCAATACGTTTGATGTCTTCACTCCGTACCCGCTGAATTTTGTTTCTTTCTGTAGTAAGAGTGACATAGGGAAGATAAAACTCCGAGTTTTTGACTTTGAAGAAGTGGCTACTACTACTACTACTAGATTCGTCAATCACTCTGGAACATGTATAATAACTTCGCACTTACTTTAGTCAATGATGTCGCCATCATCATCTTAATCACGGGACATCTTAAGTCAGATGTTGGCACTACATCTGAATCCAGGGGAATGTGGTATTTTCTTCATTTAAAATTCAAAAATGTCATAGGATAGAGACTTACCTTATCTAAAGCAATGTGTGTCAGCAAAAGGTTTAGTCATGACAGTTCTTACCTTCACATAGGTGCTCCTTTTTTGATAATATGTCAATGTGCATTTCTGCTTTAAAATGCAAATTGGTGTTGGTAGTTGATGTAGTTTGTTCCATCTTTCTTAACACACAGATGAAAACACTTCCACCTCAATTGCTCGGCATGCTCTATGTGATCATACTTACTGCATTGAACAGAATTGAATCTGGACTTCATTGGTAATTTGCAGAATATCATCGAAGTAGCCTAATGAGTGCTGGGGCCGTTTATTGGAAATTCACTTGAACGAAAATGAATGAATGGAGTTTCTTGGACGGGAGAAAGCAAAATTTAATGACACTTATGTCCATTCACGCACATGTTTTCCAGTTATCGTGCTAATGATTGTCATACCTGCGGAAAGGCAGAGAGAAAAAAAAATTTCTTATATAATGTATTTGTCTTATACATAATTTGAGAACCCACGAATTTGACAGATGGTTTTACAAATAGGTACAATTACAGAATTCGATTTGAAATAATAGTAAGTCTGGAATTTTTCTCGAAATGTTTGTATTTAATTCATACTTAATTATACAATTACATAATATCCAACTTATTTGGATGATCTGTTTATTTTAACGATTATTAAGACAAAATTTTTTATTGGTTCCACTTATTATAAACTCCCTAGTTCTAATAGGTTTCAAAATAAATAAATTACAATGAGATGGACGCAATAGTGCACCACTATTCACTTCAACATTCACTCATTGGTTAAATATCCAAATTTCTATCAATATTAATATTCAGTAAATCCTTTTGCATTTTTAGCAATTATAGTTAAATAATATAAGTTAAAGATTATTCAACTTTGCCTAGCATAATAAAATATTTTAAATTCAGTAAATCACTATGTGTGTTTTAAAGCAAACCGGAAATATTGATCATTCATTTCATTTTTTAACCAAATTAATAAAAATAAATTTTTGACGAACTTTTAAAAACATATGTTTTATATGTTTCGGGAGCTAATGTTCCTTCCGATTGTAGCGAACGACGAAATAAAATTAAATCGATTGTAATGATTTTTCTAGAATTCAAAAGAAAACTACGTCGTTTCATAAACACAGAATGTTATCTTTATTTTAAGGCTATTTTAATAAAATTGAAGGTCAATAATGTAGGTACTAAAAATTTCGAACCAATTCCGCCCGTGCTCGACATGGGTTTTAGAAAATATGTTCAGAAAATAAAATTCATTGCCTACAAGGAATTCAAACTAACCAATTTTCATGAATTAATGTTCTGTACATTAATAACCTGAAAAGCATTTATCTTTTTGGTTAAAAAAAGTTTTCAATAGCATTCATTAAATGTTATGGTAATAAGTTATTAGACTCTTGGCCAATTATATTGCGAAAATTAATGGAACTTTGTCAAAAATGTTTATGCAAAATTTTCTACCAAATATGCCCTCTTAGTATGTAAGCTTTCCAATTCAAAATATCAGCTGACAATTTGAAAAGTGCCTTGAAAAATTATCTCTTTCTGACTTGAGAAACATAATGTTTATTTCTCTCTTTGACTTTAGAAGAAATTTGTTTTTGACGTAAACAAGAATTAGAGATAATCATTTATTAGTAAGTCAATTGATTTTCATTCATTTAAATTAAATGGGACTCCGTGGACAAATAGTGTTCTATAAACACTTTTTGAGTGAATTAGTTTATAGGATATATACCCAAAGTTATGAAACGATTTTTACTCAATTTTAAAATTTATCAACCTATTTCGTAAACTATTCAACATCTTTCAATCAAATTTTTGTACATGCATGTAAACTGTTAGAATTTTTTGAGTTCAGAGAAGTGTAAAATTAAGTTTTTTGTAGCAATGGCAGCAGTTATGGCCACAATATACAAAGAAACATGTTAAAGACGGTTACGCAATCTTAATATTACCAGTGCAGCTTTTCACGCCAAGGTGTGGGACGATCTTTCCTGATTCCTCGCTTGATGAGCACAGCACAGAAATAAATTGTTNCAGCACAGAAATAAATTGTTTTTTGGAAAATATTGTCGTACCTCATGCGACACCTGATATGCCATTTAGTTGGCGATTTCAACAGGTGAACGATCATAGGCTTTCAGTTGCCGCAACACAAAAAGGGCTACATACCAGAAGTATTCCTTTGCTCGACCCTTCGCAGAATGCAGTCCTCCATTCCATTGGGAAGTCATAAGGGTTCTTAAAGTATGAGCTCTCGGAAAAGCCAAAGACTACGATTATGACACAAAGTTCTATAAGTTCACCAATTTATTACATTTTTATTACGGCTGGTGAACTTGATGTCAGGAAGTTAAATATTCAATGATTAATTACTAAAGCATGTTGGTATGTTGTTACGAAAATTTTCATGTGAAAGTTTTAAATATTATTTTTGTACTAATAACTTTCTTACTTTAATTAATAATTTAATTAATATACATTTTTGCAGCCGATTGATATTACCTAAGAGGGTTCACATTGTCATCTCTTGTTTTGAATAATAACGTGTAATATTTGGTTATAAATCTTTAAAAATTTATGTGTTTTTAATGTTAAGTTTTTATTACAATCGACGACCAGAAATGGTGTGCCTTGGAAAAAAATGACATCCCGGAAACTTGTACATTGAGAAACACAGTTGACAGAAAGACTTACAAAACTTAATTTTACCTTAAATTAAAGTAAAAACAATAATAATAAATAGTAATTGACGTTTTGCATCCATGTGGATAAAAACATATTCATGCAATATTGATTTTGCAACACCGATTTTTTCATTGATATCGAATTTCGACTAAGTGGTATTTCGAAATAGTAGGACTGCATTCGCTGATCATAAAAAAATTAAAATATGTCCAATAAATCTGAAAATAATTATACTGAACAAATTCCATGAACACAAGTTGAAATTCGTGACAAATAGTTGAAATTCGTGACCAACTAATAGTTATTAGTTAATAGTGGAAACTTTATAATGTGCGATATTGGTAGATAATTTCGGAGAGAAAGATACCTTTCCTTCGAATGCACAGAAATTATATTAAAAACTATGTACCATACGCACTAATTATCAGCGTCATCTGACGAGAGTTGTTCGGAATATCCTTTTCATCCATTGAAACTTTATGTTTTATCGGAATATAACGAAAATAAAATTTAATTATTAATTAATTGACTGTAAGGTATTTCGGCGTCGGTTCTAAACGCTATTTCGAAATATCTATTTTTCGGTGTGTTCGGCCTGAACTAAACAATACATCCAACAAATATTTTTGCATTGGAAACAACCATGTTGATGTACATGAATTGAAAGTATAATTTTTTTGCAGTACTGCTCCCTAGAGCCACAACAATTTAAACACTTAAACTTAAGTAAACGCTCCAGCACTGATTATTTGCTTAAATTGCTGCTAATAACATGACATGCCAACAACTGCATTCACTTATATCGAAAGCAATAACACAGACTGACAACAACACTAAGTCCAAATAAATTTAAGAAATTATGTAGTTGCACTACTCATGGCAGCGTTTTTCTAGCTTTTGGCTATAATTAACTTGTTTGGATGCGAAGCCTGTCTATCATTTACTAAAAGTAGTTGGAATATATTCCTGTTTAAAGTTTCAGTTTATGCGAACAGAGGTTGATTTTTTATTTCTTTTTAAAATATTTTTCGCTACTCGCTCAACGTACAACAACGTTTTAAGTTAGTTTCTCTAGATTTGTTTGCATTTAATGGTAAAAAATGTTGTTATTTTGGAATTGGTATTGTGGCTGCTTGCTTGTTTGTTTGTTGGCTGGTAATATGCCTGGTATATTTGCAGAGGCTGCCATTTGCTATTGCCACTGTTTGCCTTTAAAAGTTTTCTTCTTCAGTTTCTTCTGCTATGTAAAGTTTTGTACATGTTCTTATAGTTTACTCGTAAAGCTGTTGCTTTTATCTTGTTGTTGTAACATGTAATCAGATTGTTTTGTTCAATTAGTTGATACAATTAATTTGAATTTCACAAGTGTTCTTCCTGATTTTATATGTAGTTGCACACAACGATCGTCTTGACCAGAGGGGTAATACACAGTTTCATGTTATTTTATAAACAATTATAGCTACAATTACAGCGAATGCAGTATTCTAATGAACGATAATTATGGGGTAATAAATTGAGCCTGGAAGATGAAAATTAAAAAAAATAAAAAATAATAAAATAAGTTAATAGCTGCTTTAATAAAATATGTTAAAAGTCGAACTTGTGGTGTTTGAAGTGTTATATGAATCTAATTTCATTGTAGCCTAGAATTTACCTTTTAAATTACTTCAAGCCCACTTCAACAAAGATATGCATGCATTAATCACCAAATGCATGTTATTTTCTGAACTTAACATTACTTTAAGTAACATATCTTAGTTTATTTGTGAATCAATAGATTATTCATCTAATTTAAATGTTTTTTGTTTTTTTGCTGTTTTAAATGCAAGTAAAATGTATTTAGAAATTAGAACATGAAATAAAAGGAAATATTGTTAACATATTAAGAATTTTATCTGTAGAAAGTCAGTTGATTTGTGCGAAGTTAGTTAAGTTTTAAATATATTTTTAAGTATCGATCACAGTTATCATCAAAGTATATTCAGATTTATTAATTACAAGTACAATTGAAAAATGTTGCCTTAGCAATATTACGGTGTGATATTGAATAGAATCCTTTTCATTATTCTCATCTGGATTCGCATTTGTACAAAGGACGAATTTCAGGGAATAAATTATTGTTTCTTATGATTTAATTTGCCCGAGATATTTGCAGAAGCTCACATTTTCTATTGCCCTTTAATATTGCTAAGTAATTCAGATACAAATGAACATAAATTTATTTATACCATGCACTTGTTTCTTTAAATTATTGATTCAATTTGGCCCAAAAAGTTTTATTGACACTGATGAAAAGGAAACGAAATCGTCCTCTTGTTTTTAATTACGGGAGAGTGCGGCTTTCCTTAAGTTGGATTCAAAGTTGGTGCAGCTCACATCGGCTAACAATTTAACATTACTTAAAGAGAAGCTCTATTCCGTGTTCTTAACATACAACAATATAAGGGCTTAGTATACTTTATAAAAATTTAGTTACGTTAATAAAGTATTTTATGAAAAATATTTTTTAATGAGATTAACTCAACCTCAAAACATTGGCGGGATGCATGATATGGGACACATAATTAATCAATTGTTTTTATTTGATTGATTTGGTGTGCATGAAGCATGCAACCATTTCTACACTAGACTTCTTAACGATGTTTATTTTTTTATAATGTAACTTCAAGTCATGAATTTTATTATAACAGGCGCTTATCCTATAATTATTTGATGATGCTCGATATAGTTAGCAATATACGCACCGTAAACTGGGATTTTGTCAATTAGTTCTGCTGTCAAAAATATGATGGGCACATTTTATGTTGACGCTTGTGGTAAAGTACAATAAGATTTTTTTAATTCCCATTCCCAAATAATTCCTTTTTTTTTATTTCTATAATATACCCTCGAAAAATCGTCTGAGATTCCAATACTTTTGCCAAGGAGCGAAATATGTATGAAAGCTCAAAAGATAGCAAATATTTATTGTAAGTATTGATCACATTAATTTTGGAAAACATTTGAAGAATTTAAGATGTGTCATTTTTAATTTTGTTGCACTTGAGCTATGAAGACGATCAGATGAATTCCCTGAATTAGTTGAATATGATGACAATGATGATGATATCAATGATGCTGAGTGACACACGCAACAAGCTCAGGTCAAATTTTGCTGCGGTTGTGTGGTCTACATTTTAATTTTTTCCTCTTTAACCATTTACATTTATGACAAAAATATACAATTATTGCCACATGTCAAAGTGTAATTATTTTGGTTTACTGCTTTTGGTATGAACGTTTGATGAGTGTGCGATTAGCTAGAGCCAGACTGCTGACAAATGCCTTAACAGATTTTTGACATTTCGTATCCATTGCACAATTTATTTAAAATATTAATTTTTTATTTAACTTTCAACTGCTTTGTAACATCGATAATTACCAGTTTTTATGTAAGTAATGAAAAAAGTAAAACAATTAAATTGGATTGTGGTTGGTCGTCTAACGACCACCGGCGATAAAAGTTTTTATAATGAGGGTGTGGATGGTAGTACAGTTGGCATACATTCTTTTTTAAATGGCGCTTATTCATCTGCCACAAGCTGTTGACAGTTTCAATCGCTATTCATTTAGATGGTATGTCATATACTGTGAAGTAAGAATATGAATTAACTGTTATTTTTTCAGATTGAACTTATATATTTGAAAAACTGTTTTGTTGTTGTCAAGTCATAGTTTGGTCATAAGTGCAGACAAGTCACATGTTAATCCAAATAAAACCATGTGTTTGCGCTTCCGTACGTGTTGTAATAACAGTTTGCATAATTGTTTTGTAACACGAGCCTACCAATTTACTCCGCCAGCCTTTTGTTTTTTAGTTTCATGTTTAATTTATATATTTTTGAAAAACAAATGTCATACATGGCTTTTTTCTATTTTCCATTTTTATTTTTTAAATTTTTGTGTTTTTTTTTTATATTTTACAATTCTGTTACTTATCGGACCACACACGTTATGTTCGTTAGTGACTCTGCTTTATTTGGACGCAATTTGATTCCGCCAATTAATATTTTTGAAATTAACCCTTCTTATGTAAGAATGATGATAATTCGGCATTTGTTAAAGGCTTGCGTTTGGTAGATGAAAAATAGCTAAGCCTTTGCATCTCCCATTTTGATAAGAATAATTAATTTGCGGTCTCTTTTTGAGAAATTCTAAATAAAATATTCATTAAAAATTATTTCAATAATAAAAATGGATTTTAAAAATATATTGAAAATATGCTATGCACTAACTGTAAGGAAATTGTAAAAGTTGTATCAGTACCTCTGAGACAAAACTTGTTTGTACAAAATATTTCTGTATAAAATCGTCGTTTAAGCTTATTTTTAGAACTGTGTATTAAATTTTATAAATTATTTTTGAAGAGACCATAGAATTTCAGTCACATTATATGTCTTAATGGAATTTTTTTTTTTCAAATTGATTAAATAGACTGTGTACCAATTGGTGTTGCGGCAAAGTATTTGAAATGTATGCATCCATAATATAATTGAATAATATTTATTTGGATTAACGTATTTAACAAAATTCTTAGCAGTACATTCGTAAATTAAAGTGCTTATTATGTTGTTTGGCGTGATGACTTAATGTGACATTTATTATGCCACTGTCGGCAATATTACAGAGACAACGATTAAAAAAGCATAAAATATTACTTTCTATATTGATAAGAGTCGAAATTCAAATAAATTTAATAAATATAAAAAAAATTAAATGAATTTTAGGAAATAGGAAAGATTTAAGGGTATTCTTTTACCTTATACTGGTAGTAGAATGTACAATTTCTAGCTGACATGCACCCAAAGGCGGCATAAAGTAGCATTTATGCAATGGCATACGGCTAAGCGCGCCATGGCGGCATTTGAAATTATTATATTTCAAAAATTCAAAATTCTCTTCAGATATGCTACTGTGTAGTTTTGTTTGCAATTAAAATATTATTTAATAAGCGAATAATCGATTTATCATTATGAATGCAGGTTGTTTTTTCTCTATTTTTTAATCTGTCATATACTTAAGAGTGGAACATACGATTCCCGAAATATTGTCTTTCAAAAAAAAAATCCTAGCATGAAGTAATATTGATGATCATTATAAGAACTAATTGTTTTCATTGTATGTAAGGGCTTCTATGTTGTAACATATATGCTGAAGCTCAAGTGGCATCTTAGTGTTTTGGTTTTCAAACTGCTCGGCACAATCCTATTTTTTCAAAGGATTAGGTATTTTACGCTTCGGTAGATATACGAGACCATGTGGGTGTTCCAAGTGTCTTAAGATAAAACAATAAGGCTATAAACACTGATAGGTCAATTTTTGCAATTTTGACAGGGTGAGTGTGCATTATGTTCTGCATACATTATACAACACATTTATATCATTGAAATGACTACATACGATGCAAAATATGACCAGAGTTTTAAAGTTGCAAAATCATATCTTAGTTCATATCATACCGGCATATGCATTGTATAATCCCTTTGGTCAATAGCTCTTAATTGGCTTAAATTAAGTCAAGTATGTTTTCCGTATGACTTTTCATTGTTTTGTTATACTGTTCATGCATGTGTGCTTGTCATTAACCTACGTATCACACAAAGAACCGCATTATCCATTTTTGCTTTGGTTTACCTTTTCGACATATTTTTTTCTGACTTTTTTCTTTTTAATGCGTTAATGGTAAAGTGATGTTATACATTTTCCTGTTTGTTTCATTTCGTTACTATTGTTAAGCTTGTTTATGTGAGAAAGGTGTTCGAGTGTTCCGACTTAATTCCATTTTCCAATTATTTTCTTTTTTAATTAAGTAAATTTTTTTTCAGTCTCAATCTTCTGACTTTTGTTTTCTAATAATAATAATTTAAGTTGATGGATTGGTGAGTTTTTGAATATTTTATTGAAGAGGGTAATTTCCCTTATATTTGCCTTCAGTTCTTTCGGTGAAAGCAAACAAGAACGAAATTATTTGAGTAACGTGTTCTAAAAAAGTAATTGCAATTCGTAGAAATCTTACTTTGACGAGTTACAGGCATTATTATAGTTTATAGACAAAACTAATAAGCCCATGTTCAATATCACATCCGTGGACTGCTCGAAGCGGGAGACATAAAATATGATTGGTTTTTCTTAAAATCCCATTTTTTTTAAATAATTCAAAATATTATTGAACTGTGTACATCATCATTAACAAATAAGCAATATTATTTTTGGTGTTATTTTTTTAATTATTTATTGGGACCACAAAGGTGTACTGGAGGTGCTTCTAATTTTTATTCACTGTATCCCATGTTTGGTAAATACATTGATTATACTCTTTTTCACTCAATACTGACATTTCGTAGAGTTAACATGATAACCGTACGTAATTCAGCACTAAAGCCTCTATTGAGCCACATAGGTGTACCGGAGGTATCGCTTATTTTCTTGTATTCACAAGAAAGTTTGATTTTATTTATTTTTGATTGTATTTATTTTCACTCAATCCTGATTTAAAATGATAATTTTGCATAATTCAGCATTAAACGTCAATTGAGACCACAAAGGTGTACTGAAGTTGAGTACACACATTAATTATATCTATGTTCACTGTATAATGAAATTTCGTAAATTAAAATAATAAATATGAAAGGATAATATTGCATATCGTTCACAAAATTGAATGCATAGGTAATAAATTTATTTGATTTATTAAATACCAAAAGCAGTAGCTATTTCTTTGATTAATGTGTTTCCTTTTGGTTCCGTACAGATATGAAAAAGCAAAATTCCTAATGATTGTTATCTCAGATAAAAAAGAATATCCAAAAATTAAATTATTAGAAAAATATTATTTTAAGCACGCAACATGAAGAAAAGGAATGCCAATAAAGGATAAAGCACTTAAGACATTGTTTTAATGATTGCATCACTTTGTGATTTTATATAGAATGAAAATAGTACTTTTTTTTTATTACATGTCAACACGAACTGTTTAACTGCTTCCACAAGCAACATTTTCAACAATTTTAAGGCATTTAAAATTTTAGTATCCCAAATTTTCAGTGTTTCATGACAAGTGCAATTTTCGAAGAGAAGCCTATAAAGTCAAATAATTTAAAGAATTGTTGGAATTCAATAGCTTATTTTATTTGAAAAACCATTTCTCATTTGATTGGAAATGAATATAGTGTTTTAATATGATTTCATTATGTTTAGATATTTTGTGTGTTGGAACGTGAAGCTGAAATATTTATTACTGAATTTTGGTCCGGATATAAATACTTAATAAATTTTCATTGTAGCTAACTCTTATGGTGCTAATGTAATTCATTGAGCATATTCCTGATGCAGGTACCTTAAATAAACATTTCTTTAATGACAGTTTAAACATTCAGGCCATTCAGAATTTGGCAACATTTTAGGTATGTTAAGTATGAGGAAAGATTTAAATAAAAATGCTTCACAGGTCATTTTTTATTTAAAGAAATATCAGAAGAAAGCGGAACATAATTGGGCTGCCACCGCCGTCATAGCATATGATTGATATATTACCCATTCGTTTTGAATACTTTCCATTGAGCACATGCACTCATTTACAAATATGACACTTCATTCGAATGTTAGAAATTTGGAGTATTCCCTTATGGCACAGTTTTTATGAAATTTTTTGGTTTGTCAATCTCTACTATCCTAGATGGTTTTTAGAGAGCTTGAAAAGCTATCCATGTCGGAAGCTTAATAATATTATACTAACGATTTTCATTATTTTGCGAACTTTTTTTAATTGACGCTTACTAGCTGGTGATATCTTCTTCTTGGACTACTTGGGCTATTCTAAGTCACCCACGCAAACGATTTGACCAAGCCAACAAAGCCGCTTGATTTTAAATCATTTGACCATTTCAAAATCGCCGTTGATTTTATACGTTTCTCGAATCTACGGCTCGAACCATTTTTCATCGTCACAGTACGGATGAAATATTTGTGTAGGAATTCTCCCTCGAAAACGGCGAATCTATGGTTATCAGATTTTGAATTCGTCCATGCGTCAGAACCATATAGCAGTACGAACATTATAAGCGGCTTGTACCAAACAAACACTTTCTTGTAAGAGCAATGCTACCTTTGACTTCCTGACTTATGGTGGCACTTATGTAAATACTGTAGCTTAGAAAAATAATGTACTTGGCAACTTCAAACTTGAATTTCGAATTCAATGCATCCACCTTGACTAAAATCCTTGCATGTTGAAATGGTGTCTTCATTAACAGCTACCCATCTTCTGCGCTTCTTCAACAAAGATTGAAAATGTTGCAGGACCTTCTGTTTATTGTTTTCAAACACTCATTCAACATCGTTGGCGTACATGAGAGGCATTAAACTATCATAGGAAATGATGTAACTGCATTTCAAACTCACAGCTCAGATGATTTTCTCCACGAAGGAGTATCCAAAAGACTTAGGTGTGTTTCTGGTATGCTAAACTGAAACATGGTTGCTTATAGTATACAGAGTCGGAAGCGAACAGGTGATTTGGGTTGATTTGATTATCCTTTATGTTTTTGAAAATGCGGCGCAGCGTGTAGTTCTGGTCATTAGTACTCGTAAGCAGCCACACTCATAAGATCCAATCAGGTAATTCATATATAGCTTGATCTTTTCACACGGCACACTCGACTGGATCTTACAGGCGATGTGCACAAGTCTTACGACATGATAATTATGTCATCCCTTCCTCCAACATAAGGCGCTTAATACTTTAAAACTATTGTATAATTAGAAAAGTTTCATATTAATTGAAGATGTAGCTTCTAAAATATTTAATAACGCCAGACTATTAAAAAAAATCATTGCAATGTCATATATGTGCTCCGAAATGTGTTCCTGCAACACTAAAAGCGGACTTACTGATAATTTCTCTTACTCATTTTACCTTTTTTTTCTACAACAATTGTGAGCGAACATTCTAAGCACATTTGAGAGAATTTCATTTCGTACCCCACTCTGAATTTGACTTAAAATAAATAAAACTTTTGTTGTTGTCATTATGTATTTAATTATTTTTCATATTTGATACTTTGATAAATGCAGATACTCTGATTACAAAATAATGAGTTTACCATCTTAAATTTGTTTAAGTTGTTTGAATTGAAAATTATTAAGGAGTACAATAGGAGTGAAACAAGTCGTTGTTTTCATTATGCTTATGGGAACCATTTCCACCTTAATCTAACCTAAATAACCTAGGTTATTTTGGAGCATTTAACAGTTATTTGTCCAACTATTTATAGTCCTTTTTATTTAAACTAAAATAGAAGGAATCGTATATAGAGAAATCTTATTCCATTCAATGTCATAGCATCGCTTCTTATCATGCATAACTTGTATTCTTCCGGTCGAATTATATAGCTTTTAAGTTATGCTTGTTAAACCGTACAACCCCGTTTTTTATTGAGCAATAATAAATAAGGCAGGCAATTTATACTTTATTTCTGCCATTGGCTCTTTCATATTCTGCAGAAATTAGGTATTCATCATTGTTAACTAGCTACATTATTTGTCGCAATCAAAAGTTGATGATAAATTCCACCCCACCGTATGTAGCACTTCGCAGAATGCTTTCTTCACATTAGCCTCATAGCAGTCATAATGGGATAACTTAACTAAACGGTGGTGCGTAATCTCTTTCAGGGTTGTTTCTTTGAAATTTGGCAGTATTCTTGTTAGTGATATAAAATTTATTTATTTTACATCTATTATTTTTGTTTCCATAGGAAAAGCAATCAAAAATTTTAATGTTTTCAAGTCGAAAAACGTGCCGTGCCAATTTATAACTTCTTCTGCAACGCAATATAACATGGTAATACATTACAAAAATAATTTGCGCCAATAAAGGTTTTGAGGAAATGAATCAGTGAAACGGGTTCACAGCATGAAAACAGGGATATTATTTAAATGGCATATAATAATGGCAGCAGGATGCGCGAAATGGCATTTTATAATGATGACACAGGAATATGTGTTGCCATACACATTTTTGTATATGAGTTTATATTTTGGACACATTGTTGGTGAATTCGCAGTTAACTGCTTTCTCATAACGCATCATTAAATAACAAGTGTTTGCTATTATTCTAAAACAGTTTGAAAATAATTTTACATTAAATATACTATGCCAGCTTTAAATAAGATATTTTTGATTGTTTCAATTTATTCGTTGTTAAAATGACCGCTGACCTTTGGTATAAACAATTTACTGTAGATAAATATTTTATTACTTACTTGATCGAACGTAACAGCCTTGTGCAGGTTTTGGCCCCAGTAATTCATTGGCATTATGACCTTCTGATGTTTGCTGCTTTTTCTGTGATTGGAATCAATAACTTAATTGCAAAAATAATTATACGATTGATTTGTTAGCTGATGTTGTTATGGATATTTTTGATGGAGCATAGGTAAGCAAATTTCTAAAACATTCCAAATTTATATTTGCCAGTTCAGCGGATTTTCCTATAATAAAAGCCTCCTACGTTGACTCACGGATCTGAACATACGGCTGAAATCTCCTCAGCAGATGATGTTCACACAACTGCGGTACACAAAAGCCATCACAATCTTATCCCTGTGTTTAAATCGAGCAGCGCAGATGATGTTCGCCACCACATTGAACTAGTCACTGAATTTGGAGTCACACCTTGTCTACACTTTTGTTTGGCATTAAAAGGTTCCGACAGGTCAGTTCCAACCTTTATGATGGATTGGGCGCTTTTAGGTGTATTTTTGCCAAGAAAAGCAGGTAGACAAATAAATTTTTGTACAATTGGCGAGTAATTAAAAAATAATCAATGGATGTTTCAAAATAATTCAGACGCCTACATGTTACTTCTGAAGCACCTTTCTACAGAAAAATGAATAAATAAATTATTGAAATTCTGGTGTAGAACGATCAAGTGCAATAAGCATAAAAAATTTGAAAAATAATTTGATGCTAAATGATTTCAAACGAATTGCAAACAAAAACAATTACAACGCTAACTATTGCCATATTATATAAACAATCACACTCCTTAACAGCAAAATAAAGATGTCCTATGGATAATAAATGATTCCGAGCTGTTTGGCATCCAGCAGTGCTGCTTTGTCCAACAGCAAATAGACTTCTACTGATGAACTGTTAAAATATTGCATTAAGTGCAAAAACACTTTACAGTGTTGCCGGTTAATTCTAGCAGTACGAAAATTTAAAGCAATAAGAGAGTGCAAAATTATAGCTGCTATATATAATATAGGTATTTATAATGAATACCGTAAACAATTAACAATAGCAAATACCAAAACATCTAGACAAAAGGACACTCGTGCAGAGAAATGGCAGTAAAACTACCCAGAAGTAAAAAATTAATGACAACTACAAAGGCAATTGGATTATTAAATGGTTGTCAGCCAGTATTAACAATGCTCGCAAACAATGAAAACAATACGAATCGAAAACCAACAATAAAGGAAAAAACACCAAGTTCTGAAAAGGTGTCAAAATCAACAGAACAACTTGGACAGACCATGCACGAGGAATGATGTTTCACTTGAATTTCGTCAAACGCTCACAGCGTGACACAAGTTTTTGGCTTACAATCGAACTTCACCTATTTATTGTTATTGTAGGTGCCACATATTTCGATATTAAAATAAATTACAAAACAATAAACTCATAAAATTCAAACAAAAGAAGACATGGCAAATTTTCAATTGTTTAATTAACCATCTGAAAAATCTGTTTAGATGATGATGATTTTGCGATTAGGCAAACTGTTTTATTACGAAATTTTATTCCCTCTTTTCAATTTTATTCCTTTTTATAAAAAAATGTGTATGTCTAATGAATTTTTTTATTTGAAAATCACAACAACCGTTAATGCCGTCATGACGTTTTTACTCCATGAAAGAGAAAAGTACTTTAATCATGTTTAAGAAATAGTTGCTTTCATTTAATTAAATTTTTTAAAGCGTATTTAAAGCAGAATTTTAAAATTGATAAAAAACGATTATAAAGAAAAATGAACGGAGATTGATGAGAAATAAACAGACTCAGCGCTCCATTTACTTTTATTTGATTTCCATATTCTTGTAATCAAATTTATTTTTTTGATAACACAATTATAAATTGTATAATGCAATTCATTGTCTTATAGAGCACATCGATGTGATTTGTACTCGAATTCCATTGACATTAAAGATTTCTCTTAAAAAGTTGCTTTTACTTTAAACACTTACTTGGGTCCAATAATTTTATTTAGTACGCTTTAATCTAATTAATAAATTTAATTAACAACACTAAAAACCAACAATATTTCCATATAATCTACTTAAATTTGAGAAGTAGGGCAATGTTTTCAATCTTAGATTTTATTTATTATATTCTCCAGAATTATATAATTTGCTCCAGAATTCTGTAAATTCTTCCTTCAACACTATTAACTTAATAATTCGGAAACTTCAGAATCCAGTTAATCGTGATTTTAAAGTAATTTGGAAAAATTATTTCAAAACATCAAAATATCTTTTAATTTAAAAATTCAAAGTTCATACGAAAATCATAAATTATGTCTTTTGACATTTCAACATAAGTTGCTGCACTAATTTTTTTCTCTTTTGTTTTAATGTGATTATATACTTAGATTTATTATTAGCTTTGCATTGTAAGCTGTTTTATTAATTCCGCAATCTGAATATTAATTTTTAATAGCACACGACAAATTCAGCATCGAAATTTTTAAAACGTCTTTCCTTGGACATTTAATAGGATTTCATCCACTTATTTGCGATTTTGCGAAAAAAGCTGAAGGGTTCTTAGAGAAAACTTAACATTTTTTCTACAAAAACTACTTACATATTCTATCAGTATTAATTTTATATGCATTTAATAATGTAAATGAAAATAAAGTTTATGAATTCATAATTTTTCTTTTACAAAAACGAATTGAATAGTTACGTCTCTATGCCAGATATCATAAATTGCAGGAAAAATAATATATGCAACAATTACAGAATTATTTGACAACTTAGTCATTAAAAGTAATACACCTTAAATTTTAAATAGGCAATATTCGTGTTCTGAATTTCAAGTCATTTTTATTATATTATTAACATAGTATACACCAAGCATTTGTGTTTATGTATGAAATAAACCCATTTTTTTATTCTGCTTCCAACAGAGATTTCTGCAAAAGCACTATTGACATGTTTAAGATTTATAGGTATACGTATAGCATCGAACTTGAAATAAAAAACATGTATTGATTCTATCTGTACATTCATAGCTGCTAAGAAGCTATAGTAGGAGATAGTCAACAAAATGTAACTGCTTGGTAACACTAGCGAAGTTATTGAAAGGTTTGATGACAAATGCCAAAAATTCCAAAAAGCTGAATACAATTTAAATGTAAGTCATACGAAAGTTGAGAAAAATACAGAAAAATACAGCATTCACAAATTCTTTTTGCGTTTAAATAGTTTTTATTTCACTACTCTTTCTAAATAAAGAAAAAAACCTAAGTGATTGCAACGGCTGCGATCAAGAGCAAAATTTTTATTGTTTTTTACTTATGTTGTGAAGTGTTATGTTTTGGCACCTAAATAATTTTCATACAATCAAAAACAGTTTTGTTTCAAAAACATCATCAGGTCAATAGATTATCAGTTAATTAATTAATTAATAACATAAGTAGTCTAATTGCTGTTTATTATTAATATTGAATTGAAAACAAAATACTATCTTTGTTGTGACGGAGAATGAGCTCAATTGTTTTGCCTCTTAATTACGTACACTTCAATCTATCAAGTCGTCATTAAAGGTTGGTTTTGATTTTAAATACCAATATAACATAATTACTGATAACAAATAATTTTATGAGAAACACGTGTGTCATACTAAGACACATTCTATCCAAGAAATAATAAAAATAATTTTACTAGAATCTGATATTTATTTGAAGAAATTTAACAAGTCTAATTCTTTTTTTAAAGTTTTGTTTGAAAAGCATGTTATCTGACTGCAACAAATAAAAAGATGTTGGTCACTGAGAAGCATGCAATTAGAGTTTTAGTGTTTTCTAACATGTTTTTTAACATTTGTCGCATTAGCAACCAAAACTTCAGAAGGCTGAAGTCGTATATAAAAACTGATTGGATCTTATCTGTTCAGCTTCCAATGAGTGATCGACAGAAGGAGAATCAATATGCACAAGATATTTTTGTGCACATTAAAGTCATTTTTGATGCTCTAAATATTTTTGGTATCATGTTTGAGTTCGATTTTTAAACCTATATTGGACTAACCAGGTGTTGCATTATTTGGAACACGCACAACGTTGTTATAGCTAAACCACTTTTAGTAAAAATTCATGTAAAATATAAGTGTTTACTCAAATCTGATTTTCTGCGCGTATGAAACAATTTCATGGAAATGAAAAATATTTTTGTAAAACTTTTCATCTGAATATTCGAAACATATTTACAACATATTAACTAATATGACTACGCTTACTTAGGGAGCAGCAAATGTTTAATGAATCCTAGTAAAGACAAAATTACTTCAAACTTAACATGAAATAAAAACATAAAATTAAAAAAACTATGGAAGCCATGTGCAAAATTCCTTTCTGCTTGTTTACAACTTTTTATTCCTTAATTTGAGTGTTTACTATGCTAAATAATAAATTGTAAACGCCTACCAATTGCACTAACTTGTAAAATACAATAAAATATCACTGAACTATCGCTATTTCATTTACACACATAGTTATGACTTATCCCATAGATAAAATCCACACAATGTATATAAGCATGAACATAAAGTGCAAAACAAATAACAAGCTCGAATTAAAAAAAAATTAAGCAATATACGAACAGAAACAGAATTTAGCGATAAAGTTGTACCAAATGGTAACTGCTTGAGTGAGCAGGATAGCATTTTTATGCGCAGCAGTTGGTTATGAGTACAACGAAAATGCCAATAAAATGTTTGCAACTGGCTTGAACGCAAGCGTAGTGCACAAGCAAACCTGAATTCCCATCGTAGATACTTCGCGCGACAGTGGCATGCGAGTGAATTATTCTCACTGCGACTGTGGTTGAATAAACACGTAAAGTGCGCGATTCTCGCTAAGTGATAAAATAATTTAACAAATAATAATTTAGAAATAATTTGATTAGAACGCCAAAACGATGAATTTAATAATTTAAGTAAATTTGTGTGTTAAAATTATTATTTTCTTGAAATCACAATGAAAAATTAAACGAGTGACATGCCAAAAAATTATAAGAATATGGTGATAATTCACAAACACACTGCAAAATAAAGTTTAAACATATTTGAATACAAAGTGAAATCTTGTTCAATCAAATCACAATAACAATTTTCGTTCATTGCCATTGAAAAAATAAATCTATCAAAAATTGGTGAAAATATAGCTGCCTCAAATATATTACGAAAACAAAGCGTATTTATGACTAAAATGATTCCGCCGGTACCAACTTCTGCCGTCATGATGCCAACGCCAAAACAGAAAATAGGCTTTAGCATCGATTCCATTGTCGGCAATGATGCTGCGTCAAATGCCGCCGGCACTGATATTAATACCACGTCAACACCTAATTCTGAGAGTAGTGGAAGGAAAAATACATCGACAAATGAACCAACATCACCGCCACAGACGCCCCCTACACTTGGTTCAACACATTTGCCAACTACACCACATTTGACACATATGCAACAACCTCAAAATGGTATTCCACAATTGGCATCACACTTAACACCTGCACAACAACATGCACTGCATCAACATATACTCATACAGCAGCAGCATCAGCATCATATGCAGCAGCAGCATCAGCAACGACAGCTTTCACCAAAGTCTAGCCTTGAATGCCAAATTTCAATTCGTCCGGACATACAAGATATTTTGCAACGACTGCATAGTAATGCCAACGCCGTAAGCCTAAGCTCTATTGGTCCTTATAGTCCAACTCCAACACGTCTTACGCCTGACGAGCCATTGCTTCATCTTAAACGAGAGCGGTCTCCACCACCAATGGGCATGGAAAACATGGAAAACCCGGCTCAACGAATACAACCGCCACATACTCCTCCAAAATCTGTTTCACCTCAGCCATCTCATCCTTCATCCCCACCGTCCTTGATGCCATGTAGTCCGGCCACTATGACGCACCATCAGAATCACCCAAATGGGCCGATTTTGGTACCTGGAATGCCACCTTCAGGCCTTGTTCGTCCCTTTCCCGTCGGCCCAAGTGGCCCTCCACAACCAACACAAATAACACAACCTCAACAGCCTTTGCCAGACATTAAAGCGCTACCGCCGTACATTAATACACCACCAGAACTGCCACCACAACATAATCCGCATTTGATAGCTGCAGCTCAATTTCAAATGGCTGCGGCACTACAGGCTGGACATGTCTTAGGACCAGCAGCAGCGGCAGCAGCAGCAGCTGCTGGCTTACCACCACATGCAACACAATTCATGCCACCTCATGGTATGCCCCGCGATAGCTATCCATTGTACCCATGGCTTCTAAGTCGCCATGGTCGTATATTTCCACATCGTTTCCCTGGAAGTAAGTTTGTTTTAACCATTTTTTAAGGCTAAGTTAGAAGTTATTTCAACACGCTTAGCAGAACCATCTATCACACTTCATCTTCATCACAAAAAAATTAATTGCTTAAATTCCTCGTGGTCTTTCAGATTTCTTGTTACAACCATTCCGGAAGCCTAAGCGCATACGAACCGCATTCTCACCTTCACAATTATTAAAACTTGAGCATGCTTTTGAAAGCAATCAGTACGTTGTTGGCGCCGAACGCAAGGCGTTAGCGCAGTCATTAAATCTTTCGGAAACTCAAGTGAAAGTATGGTTTCAAAATCGACGCACTAAACACAAACGCATGCAACAAGAGGATGAAAAAGGTTCCTCTGAACGTAACTCACAGAGTCTCAGTTGCGATGAAGACGATGATGAACTCATTGATATGGAAATGGATGATTGTCCAAGCGATGATGAGCATGAACTCGATGCAAGCCATTAATCTTATCTCAAGTCAACTACACTAAATAAACTGCCGGGTTTGGAGTACCCCTCTGTTGGCATTGTGTAGATTGCCCATCTGTTTTAAATTCAATACCACTTTAACCTCGCCAAGGGCTAACTTTGTGAGTTCCTTATTTCATATGAGTGCAAAACCTTTTATAATGGCGATTGAAAAACAGACCCATTTAGTTTGTTCTCCTCTTTTGCATTATGTGTAAGAATACTTAAAATTTAGACGAGCTTGTGATATATTTTATTTTAACTTAGACGTATAACTATTTCAACCATTTACGAAATATAACGTGTGTATCTTTTTTTTTATACTTCTACATTTTTGGAAATATTAAGTGACAGAAATCAAATATAGCTACATTTGTGTGTGCCAAATATTATTGTTCAATTCGGAGTGATAACAGAACAAATAAAAATCGTACACTTCGTGTGCAAGCCCCAAGTAGCTTATAGATACATACACACAACGCGTTAATTGATATCGAATGTACAAATTAATAATTAAATGTATATATTTTATTTATACAAGATTAGTGAAATTCCCGATTTACTCCTAAAACGCATAAGTATTTAAAAATTAGGTTTTTAATAACGAGATGTATATTTGTCGGATAAGTTAGTTTGGCTAAGAGAAGAAATTAAATAATTTAATTTGTATTATACTAATGTGGATGCAAATATTGATTAATACAAAATAATGTTTTATTTAATTATAAGCTAAAAAAGTTCAAAAGTAAATTAAAAAGAAATTATCAATAGTAAATTAGTTCTGTGTTAATCTTTTCATAATGAAATTGCAATTCTTAATTAGACCCTGATTTCTATTGCTGCATTTCACAAAATTTCGTATTTGCAAATAATATTTAGGTCAGTGTTGAAAGGTTTTTAAGCAAACGCAGAAAGAATTTTAACATATGAAAATGAATCTCTGACACATGGCATTCGATTATTTGTTCTTAGACAATCAGTCCTTTCATTCAACCCAAGGATTTTAGTAAATGCGTCTAAATGATATGGAGCATTATAATTGATGAACACCATGTGTATCCCAACATATGATGCAATAAACTTGCCATTCGACTGTTGCGTCTTTGTACGCTTTTGATGTGAGTCACTAATTAATTTGGTTCAAGTGTGAAATGATAAAACCAAGTTTCATCCATAGTACATATTTACGCGAAAATTTTGGTATGTTATGGGTCAACAACTTCAAACTCTGCTCAAAATAGTTGTGAGCTCTCACGGCACCCACATTGAAAATAGTTTTTGCAAACCAAAATGTTCATGGATGATATGTCCATGATATATTTAAAGCTCCAGCTATCTCGGTCAACTTCATTTGACGGTCATCCTAAATTATTTTGTGAACTGTTTTGGTGGTTTCGTCGGTAAGAGCCTCTTTGGAGCATACACTGCGTGCAAGTTCCTAGCTCCACATTTGTCCTAATTTTGAAATAGAAGACTTCTTTTCAATGATTGATTTCTCTGGTTCAAGATCCGAATAATGTTTATCAAACCGTGGCGTGACTTGAACAGTATTTTTTGTGTTTCCAAAAAGCAATGCCTTTGCCAATGACAGGAAAATCTTTTTTATCCATTTTCTTCTAACTAAGAAAAGTTGCTTTAATCAAAATGCTGTATTCCAGTGCGAAAACTTAGATTTAATAATGTTACCGCCATCTGTGTGGATGCCTATGAGATTTTCAACACAACTATAATATTTCCGTGTTAAGACGGATGTGCTCAAGGCGACTGCAATGAATGTAACCAAATTAAACATTTGAAAACGAGTAAATGTAAAATACACTGTTAAAGACTTATAATTATGTTATTCTTTGTTTCGTTTGCATTTAATTAATAAACTGCTAAAGTTTCACTACCGTTAAAAGTTTACTTGTTTATTTATATCTTTGATGCTAATTTGCGTTTCTATTTGATTAGATGTCTTGTTTGATATTAAGATTTGAATGGTCCTCCACATTATGTAAATACATATTATCATTAAAATATTTTATCATTTTAGACAATTGTTGGATAATTTTATGCAATTAATCAACTGTTGAACAATGCAAACGATGTCAACAAATATCCTTGTGTATGGAAAAGTCGCAACGAAAGCATCTACATAATGACGAAAGCAAAACAGGCTTAAAGCCAAAATTTAATAAAGTTTTTGGTTGAACGGCAGAATCAACAACACAACACTTCCCATGCCCGTGTTTACATGCACTTTAATAATGTACACATGTTTTACTGTGTATTTAACTAGCCTTTTACAACAATTTAATCTGACCAAAAATGTCACGCCAGTCTTCGCGATACTCTGGAATTTGCCGCCAGTTCCTTAAACTAAGCGTTAAGAAATCACGCAAAACATAGTCAATGAAAAGCACGTTCAGTCTTCCTCTTTGCAATAGCTGAATTAAACAGTCGAGTTAGTCCTGACTCATCTATCAGAGCGATATAACCTAGGCAACGTAGGCGCTGGATTGTAATTCATTTTACTATTTCGATGTCATCGTAAATTTCACATTACAGCTCAGAATTCCAAGAAAGGCACCATGCGACATCGTCGCAGTAACTAAAGTAGAAATTCTCCCTCGAAAACACACAGAAATCTTCTAATTTTAAGCGCCATACAGCAAGACTGCTGTAATGATCTGGTATATGATGATTTATTGTTTCGCAAGAGTGGGCTCTATTAATTATTTCAATAATCATATATTTTAATTCCAAACTGATCCTGTTGATTTAATGCTGGAGAGCAGATCATTTATTCTTTCTCTTTCCCATCCCTTCGATTTTTCAACGACACTGACGAATGTGGCTCAGTTTCCATTTTAACTTCAGCAAATGACGTCCACATTTTGACCTGCTACTTTAAACGTGCAGCCATGATAAAAGTTTACACGCAATTACCAATACCCTGTACTGGGAAGTGTTATGTCAAAGTTTATACTGATATCATATAAATTTATATATTTATAATGAAACAAATTATAGAAAATACAATAAATTAATCAAAATTATTAAAAAATATATTCTTTTAAATACATTTTAACATTAAAAAATATATAAATTAATCTCGAGTGAAGCTACAGTTACGCAAATAATAAGGCAACATTAGGTATTCAATTTATAATATTGTACCTGTCACTTTAAGCAGAAAAACAAACAATTGCATGCGTGCGTAGCACAAGCCGAACTCCCAACTCTTGACTGTGCATACGCACGCGTCCCTTAGGTCAGGTATTTCTTTAGCTGGTATCACTGTGAAGAAATCAGTTCAATACATTTTTAAGCATTCGTTGTGGTTTATAATTCTTTAATTGAAATGGGTAAGGCAATTGTATATGTACGGTACTTCATTCTCATACAGAAAAACGGCCTAAGATAATTAATAATGTAGACATACAAAATTATATCAAGTGAAACAACTGAATGCTTTATTAAAGTTGATCAAATTCTTTCACAAATTCAGCGTAACATCAGTGAACATGTCATTGCCATGATTTCTTAAGAAGACCTGCATTCAATTTTATTTGTTCTTTTGAAGTGGCAATTCCCAGAAATTCACTACAACTCGTCTATAAAATGTTATTATTTTTTGATTGTGATTCAATTTTAATTTGCTCTTATTCATTCATTCAGTAATATGTGGTATTTAATTGCCCCTAAACATTTTCATAAAACTTCAATAAGTACTTCAGTAGTGTCATGTATACACACACATACAGGTAATTATTTAAGTTATGACATGATGTAAAGTAGTGCTTAAAGACGTATAAAAAGATATATGAATAATTATCATAATTTTATACACGTCGCTAGTGAAATTGGTAAAGTGGATATCAGGTTTGGTTATACACATGATTGAGGAGTTCTATGCATCAGATACCAAAAGTAGGGTTTTAAGTGAATTTGCCCCCAAAAATCAGCCATATTTAACGAATTTTAATAATTGGAATAATCCATGGATATTCCAAAAATGAGCATGATTGGATGAAAAACATCCTCCAGCATATCTTTCGGATTACAAAAAGGGATTTTTCATCAGAATTAGCCAGGTTCAATGAAATTGCATAAATTACTTACTTAATATAACTATGTGATCAATACGTCTACTAAAAATAGGCATGATTCCAGAGGAACTTTCATATTGTGCCTATGTGATCCGAAAAGAAGGAATGTAAAGTGAAACTAGCCATGGACAACAAATAAATTCTACGATTCTCATTATTAGAATGAGATAAATGCTATAAATGAGTTTACCAAAAACAAGAAGGGGTTGATTTCAATCAGAGCTACCGCCAATACACCTATCTGGTTGACAATGAGGGTGTGAAATTAAAGTAGCCACAGACATTATTGCAATCGAGTATGATTGGATCAAAATGTCAGGTACCGGACACATTTGTTAACCCAAAAGGAGGCTTAAGGGCCAAAACGGAACATAGCTAAATTCATCAGTTTATTGCCACAAAATAACAGAATTGAGTTCCCATCAATCCGACATCTAAAAACTAACTTGATAATCCGATTCATAATTTTTAATTAAAATGTTATTGTACTTTTTTTTTTTGAATTTCGAGCTGACAAAATTTCATTCTGCGACTTCTCTGCTATGAACTGTTTTGAAGTGACATGAATGACTCGGCCCAATGCAACTGCACCTCTGTTTCTGGTTTTTACTTGTATTCGTTTATAAAGTCAACTTTTTTATCATTATAAATAGCTTTTGACTTCTTATAGTATATTGGATTTTCTGAACGCATTATCCTTTACATTATATTTCTTAGGTACAAATAGTTCATGTCCAAATGACTTTTGAACTGAACAATTGAGTGAAATTATACATATTGTAAATGTTGAAATGTCGAACGCAACACCATTTTTTGGATAGCTACTCTGTTTTAGATTAATTCAATTCTTTGTTTGAGGCACAAAAAAATGTATGGTTATATTAGCCTAGCATCATCACAGGAACTGATTTATCATATCTATCCCTATGTCCGTCCGTCCGTTTAAAAAACTAGAAAGAAGCACTCAGCCTATGTAGTCTGAAAAGAGGATTTAGGAAAAATTAACCAGACATGACATGTTCTTACAGTGCACCTATGAGTTCCACGAGATATATTTTCTGTTTATTAAAAAATATTTTTTTTTGTGGATTCCAAGCTGAATTTTGTCGGTCGATGCTAACTTTAACTTTCTGTTTTATTAATTTGATTTTTCTA
>JXPQ01008057.1:101455-113838 GCA_001014675.1 Ephydra gracilis
AGATAGTTATCTTAAAATGAGCCAATTCATTTCTGCCCTCAAATGTGAATTCGAAGCATTTGGCAGCACTTTACAATTTGTTATTTTTTCGGTAACTGTTAACAGATAAATAAACACTTATTTCAAAATTACTTGACTATTTGCGGAAGTTCCGCTCACCGGCTTTCAATTAAATGGCGCTGCTATTTTAATGATTTCTATCATAAATGAAATTAACTTGTATTAATGTAATTTTTTATTAATTGAGTTCATCAATTTTGCCGTTCATAACTATTTTAAAGTGAACTTCTAAACATTGAAGTAATTTATTTCTTAATGTAAGAATTACTGTTGTATTGCTTGTTATTGGCCAAATATTTCCATTGATTGATAAGTTATCGCTTGAACCTAAAAGCCATTTAAATATTAAATCAATTCAACTGACGATTAACAAATTATAATGAATCTTAATAGAATATTTTGTTCGGACTGTTTTGTTTTAAGCACACAGCTATTAAGTCTAGTTTCTACGCCAAGTATGTTGCTTGAATCTTTTAAATTTTTAGCTATGAAGCATGTGAAAATAAACTGGACCAGCACAATCATCTTTAAAGAGAATTCGTTCATTGTAGGTAAAGTAAGAAATACATTTAAGATTTATCTAATATCTAATGAATTAATATTATTTGCCATCCCTTAAATGTTTTCAAATCAGAACAAATGCTTCTTAATTCTTAACAGTACTATTTTCATTTAAATTAAAACACCGAAATCAAAAATGTGTCTTTAGTGCAATTCAAATTAATACTTGCATTAGCTTTTTAATATCCTTCAGTCATGAAATGCGCGTACTATGGTTTTGTGTAATTTGTGCAACGCAAAAAATGAATGAACCAAATCTGTTCATATCTTTTGTTCCTCCTAAAGAAATTCAATTCTTGGTGTACGTTATGGAAATTGGTGTTTATGTTTTATTGAAACATTATCATGCCATTCTGTTCACATATATACGACTGCTTCATTGCTTAAAATTATAAAACACAGAATATTTATGTCGTCGACTTGTGAAATATTTTACCTCGCAAATCAAAAAAAAAATATTGCAAGTCATGCTTCTTATTGTAAATGATTTGAATTTGATAATTGGTAAAAGCTACGTTTATGCAATTTTGAATTTATGATTTTGCATACCCAAATATTCATGGACAATACATTTCTTTGATATTTTTACAGGCTCACCTGCCTAAATCAACTGCACTTTCCGGACATCCAAACTTAGTTTGTCGATTTTTTTGAAGCTTTCGTCGTAAACAGTCTTCTCAGACGTCGAGTGCGTGCATTGTACTCGGTGCTCATGTCGCCTTGTTCAAAATTAGCACACGTCTTTTCAATAGTTGATTTCAATGCTGCAAGATCCGAATAACGTTCATCAAGCTTTAGCTCCACCATCATTTTTTCTTGTCAAAAGGCTATGTATTAAATCACAACATTGTTTAAAACAATTTTCTTCAAACTAAAAAAATTTGGTCAACTCAAAATGCTCCACCTCACAAACTTGTAATGCGTCAGCTGCCAAACTGTTAAGAAGTCTTTGGAAAGCAAGGATGAACTGAAAATCATATGGGTTTAATACTTGTAACTCCCTCCGTGAATTGGCTTACGAACCCAGCTCAACTGTTAGATAAATTCCATTTTAAGTATTTTTTTTTTCAACATCTTTAAATTCAATAATGTTAATGAAAAAGGAGCAAAATCAAAAATTCTTCTATGTAACGTTTACTTCCAAATTAGCTACAATTTATTTTACTGCCATCTTGTTTACTCCAAATTTTATGGCTAGACATTTCTAAGCCAGGGCCACGGCATTAGGACGTATGTATCACTTAAAGTACATTCAATCCAATTTATTATAAAATCGATTCACTATATATTGAGTAAAGTCAGTGAAAGATGTTATGCAATCAATTTTGACTTAATAATCCTTTGTTTTATTCCCAGATCTCACACTTTAATTTTTTATATTTTTAATCATTGCGATTTACTTGGAAGTTACATGAGATAGCTTTGTTTCGGAAGAAGCAATACACGTTCTCCGTGCAAATAAAATGAAACAGAGACAATTTAAATGATTTTTCGCACTAGCATGACAGACAATAGATAGGTTTTTATAAATCGACCAAATGTAAAAAACAAATGGTATGATTTTTATTGAACAGTTGACAAAACAAAGAAACCATTTAACAACTGACAAAATGTTCATGTACATTACAACGGGGGCAATGAATATATAAACGTATTACATTTTTATGCCTTCTTCAATATGAAATGAATGCAAACTTAGAAGGCTTTCCACGATTGCTTAACCAATGTACTACAACACTGGCCGGCGCAGTATGACAACTGCGTCTTCAAATAAATAATTATTAATGTCATTGCTTTGCACTAGTGATTAAGGTGTTCATCGTAATTTCACTTGACCACATTCCGGGAATACAACCTTGTGTCACAACATAATGTCCATTTTATCTCAAATAGCCATAAACAAGCAACAGTTGCATAACGGTGTGTAGCAATATTACCAATGCTGTATGTGTTTGCCTATATCGCTATTCGTAATTCAGTTGTAAAAAATTAGGGGTGTTGTATTTTATTTAGATAACGAAATGATGATAATGTTTTTATATAAAAAAAGGCAATGTAAGACCCTTAAAAAAGATGAGTGAATAAACGAAGGCAATGAGCAAGATCATATAGCGTTTGTATGAGAACAGCAGTCTGATTAATCGTAAATGTTCAACTTTTTACGCTACATATTATTTTTCATGTTCTTATTCTTCTTTATGTGAACTCTGGTACCTGATGCGTCTATCTCAATTTAAATAATTGAATAGTTAATAATTAATAAAAATTATAAATTTGCAATGAACTAAATAGAAAATGGTGAATTCAGAAAGGAGTATGTACAAAAAATTCGTGTTAATACCGATTCTTATTATACTGATTATGCTGAAAAATTAAATTTAACAAAGAAAATGGTGTCGATCTACATCGAAAGTATTGATATGTGCGACACCTGCATACATATATATTTCAAAAGGATTATACTGAAGAATAAATGTATCAATGCAAAAACAACAAAACTAAACCGAATACAATTCGTACATATTAATCTTTAAAACTCTACATCCCTCCCTATGGATGCAGAACCCACCAACATTTTAATGCTAAGTTAAAATAAAGAGAACGAATATTCCGTATTTATTTGATGCCATATACGCCTCCCATCCCTGAAACTGTTTGAAATTTTATTATTTGCATACATTCAGCAGGAAAATTTCCACAAAAAAAAAAAATAAATTAAAAATAAAAACCAAAAACATGGATTAAACTCTTTTGCAAGATATCCTGTTGTGTTATATTAAAAGAAACTAAGTGCACCAGACTCAGTCAGTCATTTTATAACATACGGCTTCATCAGAAATTAAGAAATATTACCATTCCACACATATTCAAAATTAATGTTGATCCTTTTGCCGGTGTACGCCCACATGTTATTGTATCAATGAAACAAATATAAGGTTTCCAAGGTTTGGTTTGCATATACCGTATCGTTAACTGAAGACATGCCGTTATTTATTTCCTACCGGCTTGACTTTCACAAAAGGCATAAGTCAACTTAACTCTTTTTGCACGAATCCCTAAAGTTATTGTGTAAATATATTAGATCCTTTTCTTTTCGTAGCATATACAAATATTGCGTCTTCGTAATCAATTTTGCATTTAAGATTCTTTTCAAGAACAAACAATAGCAAGCGTACTTGCTCACATTTGCTCAGTAATGTATACTTCTTTAGCGTAGCATTTGTGTTTCTTTTACATGCACACGGATTTTACATGCTTTAATCCTTTGACCCAAGTGTTTTCATTGATTTCACTGTGTTGATTAACATTTTTGAAATAAATAAAAAGAAAAAACTGGAAAGAGTGGAACCTTAAGAATTACATGAGCATGGATAATTGCCTCAGTCCATCTAATCTTTTTTTGAGCTGTTCTTCATTGCTTTTATCTCTAAAGTAGAACGGCAAAATAAAAAAACAATTCAACTATTGCTGCGAAAATCCAGCTGACTCTCTCAGCTCAGCTAGGAGATATATATGTTTGATGCAGTTATTTTATTTCTTCAAGGTCCTTGAGGTTTTGATGTCAGAGTTTTGACAAAGGATTTCAAAAGCAGCATATTTACTATTGCTATCCACAAAAAATTAACCATCCACACAGTAAGTTCAAGGACGGAAAGCAGCCATGTTGTATTAATTGTTTGATTTGCATTGCCGGTATTATATTTCTTTACCGAATTCAATATTTGAACGTTTGATCCTTGAAATTGACAAATTGTTGGAGGACTACCATATATCTATTTTCATTTTTTATTTATTTTGCATGGCCTACTTGCTTTAAATTTTGTTCATGCAATAATCCATAAAAAGTTAAAATAAATATTTATCCAAAATAAAAACAAATAGTAAAATTCAGACATACGAAAACAGGTGAACAAAATTTTTTGGAATGTCACTTTGGAAAACCAGAAGACATGAAAAACAATCACTCAACAACACTCAATAAACTCTGAACATAAACCTATGTTAAAAACTAAAATGATGTTTCTCGAGTTAATACAATTCATCGTTTTAAGGTATCGCTCGTATTTCTGACATAATAACGCAAATTTAAAGTGATAGGTCGAATTTATGTTATGATATCTGCTATATTAGCATTAACGTGGAATTCCATAGAAACAATCGAAGATTCTTCAAAATAATTTCATTTGACATGGGGAAATAAACAAAACCTAATACTTAATTGTTTATGAAAACATTTTGAATAGAAATTTAAATTTAATTTAGCTCAAATAGTTAGAATACAAATGGATAACCATTTTGTCAGCAAAATTTAACGGGAAATAACATTAAAATATTTTAAATCTTAAATATGTGCTAATTGTTTCAGGGTGCTTAACCAAAATTCTAGTATTTTTTTAACTCATAAACAACCTCTTCAAATCGTTGTAATGCAAAAACGGCATTCACAAATTTCTCATTTGTGTTCATTTATAATTTTTATTTCCTTTTTATCAAATGCATAAATTATGCTTATTTAATTTTTTATTGTGAACAATTTACCATCTAAATAAAATCGTAATACACCATTCATAATCACCAAAAATGAGAAAAAGAAAAGCCTTAATCATAAACCTTACATAAAATACGTATTACAAGCGCAGGCAAGAATGTCATTAACTTCAAATATATTACCCAGTAATATGATATTTTGTCTTAGAAACAACATACAACAGACAGAGGCGTTGATCGCAATAAAATTAATTTAAAATATTAACCCTCAAACTGTTTAATTTAACGCCAATAAAATTCTTTTCATTTATCTTTGTTTCACAGCTAACATCTGTGCAGGATGTAAAGTTTGTCCAGCATTATTAAAATTTTAGAAAACGAAGCACATATTTGAATTCATATTGCAAAGCAACTCAACAAGCCCACGGCAATCCAACCAACGTCGTTAAGCGCTTCGGCAAAACAATACAATCAGGGGAAATCATTAAATTGATAGGCTTACTAAAATTGGTGTTTATATTATGTAGTACTATAAAATATATTTACGATCCCAATAGAGAACTAAATCGCAGATAATTCTCAATTTGCAAATATTTTAGAAGCCAACTGCGCATGCAGAATCTTATGATATTTTCTTACAATGTGCCCCATGTGGTGTTAACTCTTTTAACTATGCAACGATAAAAATGTACATTTATGCACACACGTAATGTACTGACAGCATTCATATATTGAAATTTAAATTTTCGTTTGCTTAACATTTAAATTTTAAATAAACCAGTCTAAGTTGTCATTAATTCTATTAACAAATTCTATTCTTATTTTAAAATGAGTAATTAATTGTTGGTAATAAATTGTTGCTATATCGAAAAACGTTTCTATAAAAGATCAAATTTGTAGAGCTTCAAATACTCTGACGACATTACTCATTGCTGCAATTATCGATAACCCAAAAACATGTGCTCTTCAGGCCCGCACTCATATATCAAACATTTTATCCCGTGCTTCTATCAGCCACTTTAAAAGCTTATATTATTGTACTGGAATACTAACATTTTTTTTTTGTATTCCCAAACCACTAGAAGCAGGGAATACTTTCCCCAGCAATCAGAAAAAAATTATGAAAAGTAAGTCGAATAATAGCGATTACCCCGAACCATTGATAAATATTCCAAACTGGTCTACATTTTTAATTAATTTAACTAATGAATACATTTTTGTTCTTAACCGGTCGGCAGATGTGTCTTTTTTCTTTTTTAACAAACCGACCAGTACCAATCAGGAAAACTAATATTTTTAATAATTGCTACCAACTTCCAATAAACCCATATTCTAAGAAATAATGAAGCTGTTTTAAATGAATAATACATAGCTTTTGCAAAAACTTTTCAAAAGGTTGATGTTGAGATTGTTTGTGAGTCGATTCTTTAATCTCGTGCGTACGGTGCGAAATTTTTCATTTAAAAAACAACGAAACAGTTTAGCAGAAAAAACGAATAAACTATATATATGCAAGACTAGGTTTATAATTTCATCCAGAAATCGTCGAAAATCCATTTCACAAAAATCCATATTTCTGCTTGTGAATTCTTATTAGACTGCATGGCTTTATTTCTCGGTACTCGAATATTGAGACCTTAAAACGTAGCCTTGTCCATACAAGAAGTACGTCTCACAATCCATGATTCCCCATATCCAGAACGGACTGTAAGTGGACGAAGTTGGACTGAGATTCATAGTCATTTCATTAAGCAATAAAAACAAAATGCGTTTATTGATATATTCGTTCGTTTTTCTTTGTATCTACGACTTAACTAAGTAGTTTAAGAATAAGTGTAAGCTTAGTTAAAACCCCCACAACTCATAATTCTGCTAAGTTCAACACTAACGGTCTACCTACTGCGCCACCTGTCTTGTTGTTCTTTTCCGAAATTATCAAATTTACCTGCTTTTGTCGGTTGGAACTGCATTCCTTCCACTCATATATCGGGAACTCCTATTCTTCTTTTAACCATTGTAGTGTTTGTTCCAAAAAAAAAACTATCGTGAAAGTAATTAAGACTTTTACCAGATCGTGAGCACAATCAATAATAGACTTCATTTTTGGTACAGTGATCAATTATATCAATTTTATGGAAAGATTAAGATTTTAAAATCTTATATTTAAATATAGGCGACACTCGGTAGGTGAAATTTAAATTTCTTTCTAAAGTCTCAACCTTGGTGGAGATATTTGTAATTTCCTGATGTTCCAATCCACAAAAAAAAGATTATTTTGTTGAACAAATGAAATAGTAAATATTTAATTTGAAATATTTAATTGAAGATACTGTATGATTGGATGGAATACTCCACATTCCAGAAAAGAGGAACATTGAAATTGATCTGTAACGTTTGTCTTATAAAAAGCTTAATGTAAATATAATTGACCATAAAAGGTCTTACAGTCATTCATTAAAACTGCGAAAAAAAAAATTGTCCCATGATTGCGAACTGTTCAGGGTAAATTGTATACATTTTAAAGAATTTAATATAATAATAGTATTATTCATAAGACACTATCATTTATTATTTAATTTTTCAATGCGAGAATGCTTTAATAAAAATTACTCAAAATATATTCAATGAGTAACCCATCGTGTTGATCTGATTTAATTTTTTTTTTTAAGTTTGACACAGTCAATATTAAACATATACACGCAGTCCATTCAAAAAGTGTTAAAGAATTGTTGTACGTTGAAAAACAACAACGAAACAACTAAATATATGAAACGCAGCATGATTTCGTGCATTCAATATGATGAAGGGGAACGTCTTAATTTGTTTAGGATATTAGAATTTAAGTAACGAGCAATTAATGTTCTCCAAATGGTAACATTCCGTGGTTGAGGTGAATCGCGCAGAATTGTTGCCTGTGTTACGACATGTGTATGGGTAACGTACAAGTGCTCATAAGCGTAACATAATCTCAGCAACGGGCAATAAAAGTAAAACCATGTCTAGAATGTATGCTAACGAATATGAACGAAGATATTAAAAAAGAAATAAGAAAATAAAAAAAAAACATAACTTTATTTGATTATTTATTGGGTTCTAAGTGATTTCCGATGAGATTCCTCACTAAGATTAAGGCAACACACACAGCAGGTGGTAGACTGCCAGTGGGATATGAAAACTTTGTAACACCAACCAACTGTGTGCTCTGAGCAAGCAAGGATAGAACCAACAATGCAGCGACTGATTTAAATGGGTTGCTTAGGATAATGGTCATACTGGGCACGAGATGATGATGATGCCGGCAGTGATAATAATACTGTTGTTTATCGTAATATTAGCTGTGGCTGCCTGTTGCGTGTGATTAATTTTTTTGGCGCGTCAGGTGAGAACTTGTCGCTACGTCAAGGCGAGTCAGTGTTAAAACTTCTTCACTATTTACTAAAATTAAAATTTTAATTTCATGAAAAATTTTTTTACAAATAAGCATATAATTTTGCAAATGCGTCATTGTAAATTACGTAACAGTATCCTTAGCTCAAGTACTGCTATGTACATGTTCTCTATACATAAGCTCTGGTATTGCTATTACAGCAGTGGTATCTGCTGAACGCGGATGTAACTTAAGCGCTAAGTCTGTGGTTCCCACCGTTCTCTTTGCAAACCAGTACATACGTACACAATACTGTTCTGGCAAAATTAAGCTAATTATGAATTTTGGCACAAAGCAACAAATGATCAAAAAGTCCTGCCTGGTCTAATTTTATTATTCCTTAAGAACTAAATTTTCCACAGTTCGTTATCGTTAGTTGATATGAGCAATTTTAATAACTCGATTACAAATTACTTAAATAATAGAAATGCAAAGAGCAATAGAAAAAAATGCTAAGCTAATTTTTAAATGATAACTTTTTTTCTAAAATAGGTATCTTCTGGCTTTGTTGTGTTTTTAAATTAATTGGATTTAAGCAACAACACGATGCGAATACAACATCATTTTGATATGCACGCATATCATACACAGAGAGCAATCAACCATCACATTTAATGGTTAGTGGTGTTAGAACTGCTGTTAGTATGTGTTACACTGTGTCAAATCATTAATTCCACATTTATTTCGAAACTGCCGATAAGTCTATAATAAATTGGGTTACCTGTGACCATTTATTTCAAATTTTGTTAATTCAGTATGCATTGATATTGTTGAAGATAAAATTTGTTTTTGCATAAGTCGAACATGATTTCTATGAACATTAATGAGTCTGGTAAATTAGCATAATTTCGACAACAAAAAAGAGCCAATGCTAATGTAATATGCGCTAATACACAATTCGTTGTTTTACAGAATTGATTTTATCTTAATTTTATGGCAATGTTATTTATGTGTTCATAGGTTTGGGAAGTTCTTTAATAAATTTCTGATTTGGCATAGGTAATTTCAACCAAGAAAATCAACCAAATCACAATGTTGTCGACTTTACAGCCACAGATGGCTTTTTTGTCAACTCTATGATAACTTTTTTTTATACTTCCTATGTTTTCGTTTTTTCAATTTCTTCTAAGGGTAATAAGAACAATACGCTTAATGACATTTTCCAAGGATATATTTACACCATGGCTGTAATCCTTACTCATAACTTCTGCAATTAATGTGGATAAGTCTACATGCAAGTCTGCATGAAATACTTGCATTGCATCAAGAGTTCTTCCAATGAAAAATATCGAATCATCACGAAACCGTTCAACTAAATTCTGTGGTGCTTTCTAAAGGAAGTCATAAATATTAAATGTATCATCAAATCTGAAGTATGGCTCCATCAGCTTAAGGCAATTCGTTTGAAAAAATCAAACAGACCTTATTCATTTTTTTAAGAGTACGTGAGCTGTGAACATAATTTTTCTTTGTTATATTTTTGATCAGACAGAACTAGATCGTTTTTTCTAAGAAAAATCGACTACTTTTTGTATTATTGTAGAAGAAAGTGCATGAAATGCAGAATTTTTCACAAAATTAGTTACAATTTAATTGTTTATATATAAATTTTTTTTTTTTTTTTGACTTGAATGAAAATTAACCACCTCATTAAAGATCATATCGGTAAGGATGATCTTCTAGCGACATTGTAAACAATTTAAAATAATTTTACACATTCACTTTTCTGTTTATAGTTTAATAAATAAGTGAATAGTATTATTTAGAAATGTAGCCATTAAAATTCTATTTAATCGTTTATTTTAGTATTTTTTTACCAACTATTACTATTTATATGTTCTTTTATGATTCAGAATATTCGCAGAGTTTTTTATTTGATAATTTTGAATAATAGTTGCAAATATCGCAAGCCATTTTTTTCCTTTTGCCAGCAGCATAAAGTGAGCTTAACGACATTTCATCTGATGTACGTCGGCACCTTTTACAGTCAGTTAGCACACGTTTATTCTGAATTCCTTTTTTATTTTGCCTTTGTCCGAATTATTCTCATAATAAAATCCAAGAATTACTGAATAAAGTTTTTGTATTCGTTTACCTTGTTTTTATTTTTTTCGTTTTAATGAACAATCTTGTTCACCAAACCATTTGAAAGCGATTTACATTAGCATTATTATAAGACAAAAGTGCTGCTGCCGTGTGGTAAAATCAAGCAAATTTTTCAGCAAAAGTACAGTGGAATTTACACAATTAATGCTACTTTTTTACTAATTTCTTTTCAGACTTCGCTTCCTCGCAAAAATTCCTTAATTCGCTTTCGCTATGTCCACATTTATTCCAAATCTTAAATTAGAACATATATATTTACATTTTTATGGAAAATATGCTTGGAAGGTATAGCGTGTGTAATAATAGTAATTTTCTTACTTATTTAATTGGTCATTATTGGCCATTTTGAAAATGTCCATGGACCAGCATCGTTCAGATGATATACGCCTTTTTTGGTTTTGAGAGTAGGCTTTTAACTCAATTGGAAACTAAGCCAAAAGAAAGATCTGCTTGCAAAAGTAATCCTACGTTTGATTTCTAAGCTGTGGCCAAGGTAGACAAAGTCCTTAAAGATTACAGTCTTTGTACGTTGACACTAAGTACTTTGTACTATTTCCATCTACTGCAAATTCTTGTTGAGTGCTTCTTTAGCGTATTTTGTGAAAAGTAAGATAACCTCGCGTTTACATCAGCCAATGATGTTCTCATCGGCGGCGTCCCCTAAACGTTTTTTTATAAATTGTTGCCAGCGCCTTTTAAAATCTTAGCATAAATCTTTTCGATCTTCAAGTTAAAACTTCACACGATAGTGAATCTCTGAAGCATTGTTACGCATCAGAAGATCATTAACAATGCTTTCATTTGACCAAATTTTGCAATGGCGGTCGAGCATACCATTTATTAAGTACTCGCCACCAGATTTAAATAATTTGGGAGGTCATTATATCCGACTTTTGGACCTGACATATTGAAAAGCAATATCCATAGCCATATCTGCTCCCATGCACTTCAATTTCCTCACGCTATTCTTTATTCTCTCAATCTTTACCTTATCGAAATGCCGTTAGTCTTCTCTCGTTTCTTTGCGGAGGTTGAAGAAGGAGTACATTAAGGCGATTAGAAAACCCCCTGGTAATCTCTTCCGATTGAAATTCTTAATTAATTCCATCCATTAATTACAAGCAATCAATTTAATCGCGTGTGTGTGCATCTGGAGACTGCCATATTCCTTTTTGAATTTCGAGAATCTGGTGTTAAAAAAGGAATGTTACGGCAAAGGCTATCAATTTCTACCACTATGGCATGTTCTTTCATTCAGACTGCACCTCTCCACCTCACACCCAACAATATTTTCCCTCCCACCTTGGTGTTGAAGTTCCTAACAAATGTTGTTGGTATAGTGTTTCCTTTGTCATATGTTGGGCGCACGCTTTGTTGCGATTGTCATCAACTTGTTGATAAAGAGAAGTCAATCTTTGACACGGTTTTTGATTCTTTTAAAGAATATGAAGACGCAATTGCATTCGTACTTGAAACCATAGCCATAGCATCAGCAAAAGAGCTACGGCCTGGCTACAGCGCTTTTTGAAGTGCAATTTTACCAACCTTATAGAGAACATTTTCCGAATGGTTAGCATCTGTCTGAAGCGAGACCTCACATCCCAAGTGTAAATTCTAAAATTGTGGCCCTTTAAACGTTTGCAGCCATCATCAGGAAACTCAGCACATATCCAAGTAAATGCTATATGCAGAAATAAACCGACAATATTTCTGCAAGCCTCAAATTAAACAATGAGCTCGT
>JXPQ01008091.1:4887-16093 GCA_001014675.1 Ephydra gracilis
AAAAAAAACATCTTTAAATAAATTCCGTCTGCTATATGTCATATTTGAGTGTTACTTTTAAGTTCAGAGTATTTTAAGTATGTGTATTTGATACTGTTAATCTTTTCCTGAGTAAAAAAAAACCTTTCTATATGGGTGAAAATGTTAATCAATCAATTAGAATGTTCATGAGCCTGACGTTAATTGGAGTGCTTTTCAATGGCTACAAAACTTATGATGATGACTTCCATTTGCCTTCCAGCTAGACTTGAGACGATCTGGTCACTCATCAATCGTAAAATATACCTGATTCATGCAGAAATACTATAATGCACAGCCTGCACAGTGCTCTCGACAATGACTCAATATTTGCGAGTCGAGTAGAGCAAGCCATGCTCTAAAATACGAAACCGAACTTGTAATTGAAGGAGTTGACATCAGGACTACCACCTGGCCAATCATTCAGTAAAATAATTTGTAGAACATTGTTTTGGAGTCACAGTTGAGTAATTTTTAACCCTTTGACCGAAAGCAGAATCATGCTGGTTAGTCCACAGCTTATTGACGAATATTGATCGATTGAGAGGCTTCATCATGAATTCCATGACAATCAATTTACTCTGGCAGCTGTTTCCTCTGCTTTCTCGCAAAGAAGGAGTTTGATAACGCCATCATAGCTTACTTCCATACCCATATCATGATAGGTGCGGCATGGTGGCCGCTTGGAACCCTCGATATGAATTGGGATGCTCCTCTAGTTGACTGAGTGCGCACACAACTGGTCTGTTTATTCAGGAATTTTTCTACGATGGAGATTCTCTCGTCAGTATATAGAAATGGCCTGTGAGCGTGCTTTGCGTACCAGCAATGCAATTTTTTTTCCTTCAATCCAGGAGCAGTTGTGCAGTTTGGCTCTTATACTCGCTGAGTTTTTCCTTTCAGCCAACAGTTTCTGTTCGATTCGTTTGTTCACGGCTTTAGTGGCTATCGGAGTTGGCACAGTGTGCGGACGGCTCAGCCTTTCAAGGTATCACACGGCACCAGCATTCTCAAACAACTTTACAGCACGATACATAAAATTTGCAGTAATTTCAAGCGTTCGTAGAGTTCTAAAGTTATCGCGTTTTTTCCTGTTGCGTTCGTACCGCAAGCTTGATCCCGGATGCAGACGGAAGAATTCTGATGAAGGTAGTCTAGTTTCTACCGGAACACCTGGCAGGCCCAGCCATGGCATTTAACTCTTCAGCACACTTGCTGCATGAAAGCATTGAAAGCCACCGTGTGGAACTCAAATGCGCGAAAACACCTAACACTACCCAGAGCATCCCGTGCACCTCGTCTCACGACATCCCGTGCACCTCGTCTCACGACATTTCCTCACCTAAAGTCTGAAAACACTTCAATGGTTGGACGCTCTGTCGCTGGGAGTATTTTAGTCGAGCTGTACGCTGCTATATGCTCTGAATCACAGCGACCGCAGTTGGGCCCATTCAGTGACCTCCTCATCTGGTCGCGCAACAACCTAGAAATAAGATCAAGTCACCTCAGTAAAATTATTAGCCACCATGGTGCGGATTAATATCCAGTTTTCTTTGCACTAGGCTTACTAAATTATATGTGTGGAAAGGTTGCCTGATATCCATAACAGCATCATATCTCAATGCTCCAAAACGAGGGCAGTTAATCAAAGGGCCATGCCTTGTATCCTAACTTATGCAACAGAGTTCCCTTAGGAGTTGGGTGATGTAGAAATTAACTACAACGTGCTTTCGATTTAGCCAAGCTTCTATCGAGGTATTAGCTTGTGAGTCCAACTACCATGCTGCCACGAATGCCGGATGTTCTCGACTGTCATTTTAGGATCACCAAAAAAACTGCCTAATAACATTTATGTGTATATATGCGCATATGCTTTTATAAATAAATCGTGAAAATTTATATAATGCTACAATAATGACCAAACTTCTCATCTGCTTACATGACCATTTTTTGTTTTTTTTTTTTTCACAGCAGAAGTGTAGTAAGTGTTTATTTGATCAAGCAACGAACCTAACGAAATACTAAACAAGCAGAAACGAATGACAACAAGTACTTTAAATGCTTTACAAGTTTTAAGAATATTAAGTTTCAGAGAACTTGGCCAGCGAACAGCCACATAATGAGGTAAGTGCGCAAACACATGTATTTTATTTTTTAATATTTTTATTTAACAATAAGAGAAACACTAAACCACTAGAATGAGCAAAAGACATATGAAACAGATATTCTCGTAATACTAATTTGTCATTGTAACGAATAGCTATGCTTTACATGGATTTATGAGCAACTGAGCTCACGTGTTGCAAAGTAGCAAAATATTACTCATACGCCGCGTGTTACGTTTCACGTCTAATTTGTTAATTAAAATTGTTGTTGTTGCCCATTCAACGTAAATACACTTGCATTTATTTGGGGGTGGATGCACTAAAGAAGTTCATGATCAACATATCAATTGAAATAATACGTTAGAGTGCGTAAACAATTCATTCATTCAAGTGTAATTGAAGGTGTGCTCTTGATGGTTTTGCATTTCTTTATTACTGACGTTGATATTATTGTTGTGTTTATTCGAATATGCAGTTAAATGTTAAATTAAAATCAATTAAATTGTTTTCTTTGATGTCGTCTCAGGCATGCTCTTAAGCAATTTATTTGATTTTATTTTGCATTATTACAATTGCTATTAATTTAAGGTTTTCTTTTCTGTATTTACTGCGCCGCGTGATCGTCAGCATTGCAAATATGTGTCACGTTTATATTTTCAAGAACGTGATCTTGTGTGCGTATACCGCAGCAACAATAGAGCTATATTTATTATTTGGAAAAATCAAATAAAATTTAAATTCAATTCCAAAATACTAGGTCAACAAAAATAAATGTTGGCAAAATCACTTTATTAGCTTTTAAGAGTTGAGTATTTTATACCTTTAAGTGCTTTGCATATGTTCTTTAGCTATTTTATTGGCTGCATCAATTGTAAAATAAAGTCCGGGTTGGATGTGATATCCAAGTATATTGCTTTTGAAAACGTGCGAAAAATCAAACTTACAGCAATAACCCAATTTTGAACTGTTCAACTGAGTTTAAAACCTATTAAAATTCAACACACCTGCAACTAATTTTCCGTTTCCCACCAGTTGTGGGCCCATTGCCTTGCAGGCCTTAAGCCTGTCTGTCCTGCATTTGCCTAAGATACTACTATGTCTCACTTCTAGAAGCACAAATGAATTTTCAAGTTCTAAACACACAATTTGGTTTTAATTAAGACTTGCTATATTTGGTACATTATACTCAAGGCAAACGCATTGTCTCCTCCTCTGTTTTCTCCAATTGTAATTCCAAGATAATTGAAGTAGTCAACACTTCTTCATAAATTTTTAATTCCACAGAAGCGTTTTCGCTATGACCTCCAATCATCGCTTTGGTTTGCTCAACATTAATCTCTACCAAAAGAATCTACAGCCCTTTTAATGTTATGAAGGTACACCTACAAACGCAATGATATCCTTAGTCTGATAGGCATTATGATTGATGGGTTTGAATATCTTTCCATCCATAGAAAGATATGAGAATCTCTTAAAGTCAAGTGCTTCGACCATATGCAACACTTTTTACTTTCATTATTGACATATATTGGAAACTATTTCGATATGCAACACCCTTCACTCTACTCTCTACGCAATCAACCATTTTTTTGATAAGCTCAACAGGAGAGTGGTTCCCACAATGTCTCACTAGTTTTCGTTTTACTAGATGTTGCACGGGATAGGAAGCAGTGTTATACTTCGAAAGATGTTGGAATCTTTCATATTTCCCATTTTGGCATCTTACCATGCACTCTTTCAGCTTTTCATTGTGGTTTCCAGTCTTCTGCTACATCCCATAAAAACATTCCCACGCTGCATGACATCATTGTTATTCATATCAACATAAGACGTTCTGTTGCTATGCTTCAAGGTGGTACTCGTTTCATTCATTGAATTTGTTGTTGGTTGTTTTGACATAATCAAAAAAAGAATTCTTAGCTTTTGAATTCACTAATCCCTCAATTTTTACTTGATATCAATATCGGGAACGCTTAATAAACTCACACTTCATAATTTATATACTGATACTTAAACTGAGAACAGTTTATTATTAAATTATTATTTTTGTTTTTGCTTTGCGGATAAATTTTCAGCACTGCTCTATTCATTTCTTTACAACACTGCATCAAACAGCTGGCATGAACACTCACGATTAAAACAACAAAACATCAATAATATTGAAATATTCATAATAAATAATTAAACTATAGCCTTAAAAAAGTTCTTAAAGCTGAAAGTAATAATTTTAATGTAATTATTAACTACACTAGACCCATTAATACACTGTGTCGAAAGCAAGTGCAGCAGTGGTAGGTGTGGTTCAATAAAAGTTAACGGCTTGCACTCGGGTTTACGAATTTTGTAAAATATGCGTCTTATTACCTCATTTCGTTTCAAATAAATTTGTAGCAATACTTTGTATTAATCTATACTTCAAAACATGAACACGTTATTGATTTGATATTATTATTGCTAGCAAAATGTATGTAGTTAATGTGCTTCATTTTTTAGTAACTGCGTTGGAGTGCCAAAGCCCTGTTGTGCAATTGCCTGCAAGTGCTTCTTACAAACAGAAAACATGAATAAGTGCCAACCACGACTGCGTGTCCGACCCAATTGGAGTCCTGTTTTCGCCGATCATGAGCCTAAAGAAGACAACGAGAAATTAACAAAATGTATGATAAAACATGCACGTAAAACAGGAGTTCTAAACATGGCCGATAAAGGATTACTTTGTGGTAAGTATCATTCAATATGCAACCGTATTATAATAAACTCTACTTTTTTTTTCTAAGTGGAAACACATACCAATGCATTTCTCCTTCTTTACTTCAAAATTTTAAAAATTACAGAGTTAAGCGTTAAATGCAAAAACTATTAGAAAAGTGTGGTGATGTGCAAACAGTATTACTCTTCCAGGCTGTGCGCCTGGAATTAAGTAGACAATTTTTATTTTCAGTAATATACCAAAAATTTGATATGTTTAAGAAAAATGTTACAGTCGGCTTGGACCGACAGTATAAACAGTATATAAACAACAAAGTAGTTTAAATTACTCTGGTTTAATTTCGTACATTATGGAAAATGTTTTGAACTCGCTTTTTGTAGACCACATAAGTGTCAGATTTCAATTAATCAATGGTACACACATTAATTATACATATGTTCAATTAATACTGCAATTTAGTCAAATTGAAATGTGACTTATGCATATTTAAGCAGTAAAGCCTCTAGTGGGTTGACAAACGTGTACTGGAGGCATCTCTAATTTTCATCAAATCAATCCCATGTTTGTTACACACATTAGTTATACTAATTTTCACTCAATACTGCAATTTCGTAGAATTAAAGTAACTGTGCATAATTCAGCATTAAGGCCTCCATTGAGAGCACATAGATGTACTGGCAATACCTCTAATTTTCATGCAATCAAGCCAATTTTTGGTACACACATTAATCATATTTATGTTCACTGTACAATGAAATGTTGTTAAATTTTAATGATAACTATGTTTAATTTAGCATTTAAGCCTCCATTGCGACAAAGTAGGTGTAACGAATGAACCTCTGATATTCATCCAATCAAGTCCATTTTACGTACACACATTAATTAAATTTATGTTCACTCTATAATGAAATGTCGTTAAATTGAGAGATAACTGTGGAAAATTCTGCACAAACCCTCTTTTGGGGCTTTATAGGTGTACTGGAGGAACCTCCGATTTTTATTCAATCATGTCCATTTTTGGAACACTTTTTCATTGGTTATATTCCCGCTTAATTTTAAAATTTCATTAAAAAATATAAATTCTAAGCGCTGTACTAGACTAAAGCCTATGAAGAATTAGAATACGTATAAATAGGTGTAGTGGAGGCACCCGAAATAATAGTCGGATCTAAAATCAAAAAGGTATTTAAACCTTTTTCAAAGACGATGTGTTCCAAATTTCATTGATTTAAGTCAAGCCACTCTTTATTTTTTGTATACGCACGCTAATACATAGCCAAATGAATTCCTATAGCGATGCAAATAATATCGGTCTCTGGAGACTGGTTCTGGGTGTTACAAACGTACCGTCAAAACTAATATACACTTTCATCGGCGACGTGTATAAAAAGGCTGAAAATTTTAAGAAATTTCTAAGAACTGCACGAGGCAAAAGAATTGTAAGCCAAAAAGGTGATTTTCCGGGAAGTACTATGCCAATTGCCCAAAAATAATCAAACCACCACGTTGAGCTTCAATTTATATAGCTTGTAAATACAAAGTTTCAAGTAACAAGCGTTGTATTGCAAAAAAGTAAAAAAGACTAGCTTTCCCCAAAAATTTAATGAGTTACTAAAACTCTGATCAATAAACCAGGAATGTTTTTTTTTCGGATCGTCGCATATCGGATATATTTTCATTTAATAAAAAATATAAACAATTTTGTGAAACTTTATGGAAGGATTGTGCCCCTATGCAATATGACTACAGCTAACAATCTTGTGTTTGTGTTCTAGAATGAGTAGAAAAAGTTGTGATGTCTAGATTGATAACCTGTATCTTATTCGATGCATAAAGTTTTTTTTTTCAATCGCTCGAAAGTGTTGCTATGAGTGTGTTTATGAAACATTTTAATTCATGCACCATTTTCTGTTGCTCATATGGACTACGAACAAATAATAGTAATTTTTTAAATTTTACACGCAACCCAATTATTTGAAAATTTAATTTAACCGATTTTTAAAGATTCATTTATGTTAATTACTTTATAAAATGTGTTATTAATATTCAATTTACTCTTTGGCCATACAAATTTTACGTACCGCAAAGCAAAAGAAAATGTTGCATTGACATGTTCACATCAACACCAATGTTTCATAAACATGGCAATAACCTCTTTCGAGCGAATTATGCTTCCAGCAACATATTTTGTAAGGCAAGCAATCTTGGCATCACAAATTGTAGAAGGCATTTTGAAGCATTCTAGACTATGTTCCTATTGTACGTTTTTGGCTTGAAAAAAATTTAATCTATAACACTTTTAAGCATTCCAAAGATGCTGAAACTCATATGTGCCAAACAGCAAGACAGAAAGTAATGTTTGAAAGAGTTTTAATTATACAAAGCTTCAGCTGCGATTGGAAACAAATAGTTGTTCGTGTCAGCAGTCAATATATTATATTAAAGTGATGTTTCTGGTGCTTTTACATATCGGAACAAAGGTGAAAAACGAATTCGTATAAAAACAAGCGCAAAAAACAGACTCACAAAATTGTGGTATTATGTACGTATCAGATTACCAGCTCTTCAGAATTATAGTTGTCAAATCCTCCTGTTTGTCTAGTCTAGTCCAGCTAGTCTCTTAGTCTTTAAGAAAGCCGGATGAAACTGGGCCTGGTTTGGAAAATTGGAAAGGTTTTAGATTTCATTTCATATGAAGGGAGATCTTATATAATAAACTGTATTGTTCTTAAAGATATCTGAAATTTTGCACTCCTGCATTATATTATAAAGAACAGTTTTAAAAAGAGATAAATTCGGTTGTGTTTACGCTATGCCCCTCTAACAAATGGGTTAAACAGAATCCGGTACTCATATTTTTTTCGTTATTGCTCGGATTTAATAATGATGTTGGACATAATATTAATATTTAAATTACTTTATTTTTGTATTTAGTGTAGGATAAGAATTTTATATAATAGAGTTTATATTCAGCATAATAATTAAAATAAAAATAATTGAAGAGTGCGATAATGCTCCGGTATATTGATTAAATCCATAATGTTATTAAAAGAAATCTATGTCAAAAACTTGAACAATGTGATTAACAGCATTCGAAAAAATTTCAAGTTGATTGCTTCTATTGCAGCAATTGCATATTTCCATCAAAAACATTTTAGATTTTACAAAAATATATTTATATTATTAAGAGTATATAAATAAGAAAGAATCTAGCCCGCACCCACATGCATGAACTTGATATTGAATTATCACCCAATCATAAATTAGTAAGTATGTAATTAATGTGATTTAATTCAATACCATTACAAGCCAAATCAAATTTAATGCATCGTTAGACTCAGTATTTGCATGGTTATTCCACACCAAAGTACAGACATGCTTTTGTTTAGCTAGTGAATCTCGTTGACTGCAGTATTAGACGGTATCTTTTGAAATAATTTGTTGAACAGTTTTAAATATCCTTGAAGAATTCAAACGAATAAGGACATGTCATTCTGTATGTGCCAGCCTCATCATAGACGACGCTTCTATCAAGTTCAGAAACGCTACATGGATGCGAATACATATACAATGGATAATATCGAAAAAGGAAATGTCGATAACGAAAATACAGCTGTTGAAGTTGTACCGGAAGAAGAAAAGGATAACGGTAAAGCGGATTATTTGTTCATTAGTATGCTCTTTCGTGCTATCACGTTTTTACAACATTCAGTGTTATTAAACAATTTAAGACGATATTCATTGTTTAAAAAATTTCAAAGCCCAACAACACTCTCGTTCACTTCATGAGCTAAACCTCAAAAATTATATAGTTCATGCAGTGTATATACATGGCCGCATTGTCTTAACTATTCTCGTTATGCTCCGTGAATTATAAAAGCTATTAACATTATACTTTAGTTCTCATCTTGTAACAATTAATCGCTAATTAGAGAGAGAAACAAGTCTCAGCTACCATGTTCGGCCGGTCTAGCCTGCAACAAACTCTTTCAAGTTTATCTGGCTCATCGTTCTCAATGTTCAAACCCGTCTGTCCATCAGGCTAGCACAGTTGGATACTATGATTGTGGAACTCTGCAAGACCAACCCGGCAGTTCCTTACAAATCAGGCTTTCCCAGTTCGGTGATTCCTTTCCTTCCTGCTTATTTGTTACCGCTGCCGCTTATCAATCCAGTGCTGCACCGTATCGCGTAGGTCTCAGCTTCTATAGCAGATCTCCGTGGTGTATGCAGCTCCTCTACAGCAATCCACCTTGTACCCGTCAGTGTAAACTTTAAGTCCATTGTCGCTTTGGAGGATGCTCGACTGCCAGTCAGGCCCGTTCTGTGCCCACGTCGTTGTAGGCACTGGGTAGTCACACACCGACTTTTCCGACACATGCTTATATTGTATCCGTTCTATATCTGTGCCCATAGCCAGGTATCAATTTTTCCTGTCAGAGTCTTTATAAATTTGTCTATATTAATAGAAAAATAAACTAAAAACTTTTATTTTAACTAATGTTGTACATTTCGCAACATTATTTTTAAATTTTGTTTTTATTTTTTTTGCTAGTACCGGATAAAGTATATGAGTTGAATGAGACGGACAAAGAAGACGTCACTCTAGAATCATTGTGCATAAAAGAGGAAGATGCGTGGTGGAATCAAGTACCATTGACTAATTTGGACTTAAGTTCGAATTGTCTTCAAACAATATCCCCGCGAATTCGCAATTTAAACACCTTAACTACTTTAACGGTAAGTAAATTTAATTGAAAAAACAAAACAAAATTACTCAAATATTAATTTGTTGTTGTATAGCTACATGACAATGCACTCACGTGTATCCCGAAGCACATTTGTGAACTGGAGAACTTAACACGCATTAATCTGTGCCGAAACAAATTGTCTAGTCTACCCGGTGAATTCTTCACATTAAAAGAGCTGCGTTACTTGAATTTATCATATAATGAGTTTACCGAACTATCTGCCGATGTCAGCGACCTGCATATGCTGGAGATACTAGTGAGTATTTGTAGCTTCATATTTTTTAGTTCGCAGCACATTGTCAGATCCCAGCCTCATACATATATATATCAGGTAATGCTTTGAATTGGCTCTAGCATACCATAAACTCTTTTTATGGATTATATCGTCATTTAATAGTTCAAAACTCCTTGCCAATAATCCAAGTGGTCATGCTAATAAAAAAAGATTCATTGAATTGTCGTAAAAAACTGAAATATTAAACCAAACAATCAATCGATGTAACAGTCAGTAGTAGTATGTGTACAGTTTGTGCACATCCAAATGCCTATGCACTAAAGTTTACTTTACTTGCCCAAATTTGTATTTTCATTAACATAACATCGTAATATCGTATTGTCAATGCGTTTCGTTTGACGGAATGCTACAGCTAGCAAGTAAGACATGTCTTTGCTCCACAACGTTCAACCTGGATGGGCTCAATTCAAACAAATTTAGTTCCGGTGCACTTGTGTTTTTATTTTCCCCCATCAAGTGCAAAGCGTATTAAATGCAGTCAAACACACAAAATTAAATTTACAGTCCACTTACTGAACAGCCGGACATTCAGTAAATGTATAAAAACTATACCAGTTCAATAAGTTTAGCGTCTCGATAAAAATGACACAATTTTATGGTTTCAAATACACTTTATTATTCAGTATAATCGCGCTAAACATCAACACACTCGTACCAATACGATTACGATTTATAAATCTTATCACTAATGTGAGAATCCGGAATAGCTGGAAAATATGNGAACATCAACACACTCGTACCAATACGATTTATAAATCTTATCACAAATGTGAGAATCCGGAATAGCTGGAAAATATGCTTTCACAGCTTTTATGAGTTCATCATTTGATGATCATTTGGAAATACATGAAAGTAGTTAGGGGTCCGATCGGGTATACACAGTGGATACTCCAAGGATTCAAACTTTAATTTTTGAATTAAAGCCATTGTCAAAATTTTCTTCTGAACTGAGTAAAGATTTTTTTTGTTTGTAGTCCGTAGCTTTTGTCACGAAGAATCTCTTTCAGCCAGTTGAAAAGGTTACAATAATATTAAAATTATGTTAAATAACCTTTTTGCAAATAATCCACACACACCCCAAAAAAATGGTACTGATATACATTCTTGGCCTATTTCTTGGCACCAGCTTTTTTCTGAACCGAATAACTATGTTCATGTCACTGTTTAGCCTCTTCTTTGGATTCAGCAGCATGATGATGAAACCAAGTCTTATCTATAACGGTGAATTGACGCACAAAAGTCCACTTTATCCGTTCCAAAACACTCTAAATATTGCTGAAAAGGTCGTATTCGCATTGTTCTATATACACTTTAAACATTCTTTCAT
>JXPQ01008094.1:17359-28194 GCA_001014675.1 Ephydra gracilis
GCAGTTTGTTTGGAGGACGCAGCAGCTGTTGCCTCATCAGGTGGTGTATTGGCATTCGATGAATGTGATGATATTGTACAGTTGGCTGTCGAAAATTTACTAGAACTACTATTGCTATGTTGCTCATTTTGTCCACCCACTTCACGCGTCGGACTGCTAACATTTTGCGTGGGCACGCTGGCTGCAGACGCCGCTGGTGGAAAGGAACCTGTGTGTGTCGTGTTGCCAATGGCAATAGGACGTATTACTTTAACACCATCTGCGTCTATGCCACCGTTCATGTAGCTTGTGTCATTCATATTACAGCTATTAACGCGTTGTCGTAGTGTCAGTGGATGCCTAAGCACATCTTCGGTGATGTCCCACAGACAGATCTGCGTATCTTGACTAACTGAGCCCAATCTGTAGCTTATGGTCAGCTTATCAGTGGCAAATTGCGTTGACGATGCATCGGAGCGGAATGAGGCAGAGTGTTGTTGTTGTCGTGTATGAACTGGTGTCGACACTTTATCGTTGCAGGGGAAATCAAAACCATTGCCCGCGGATGAATCGCCAGAGAAACGTGAATCACGCATGCCATGATATTCGTTCGCTTGATTCTCGTCATCGGAGAAATCACCGCCATCCCAGTTCGTATACGATGTTGTGTACGGATCAAAAGCCACCACTGAAACCCATGAACGATGTCCCTGTCCGCGCGCAACCACTCGCCGCTCATGAAATGACCACACTGTCACCAAATCATCCTCACCTCCAACGACAATATACTTGCCATCTGGCGACCAGCACACGCACAAGAAACCGCCAAAATAGGAACGTGCGATACCCAAAAGCTCCATGGTATCGTAGTGAAATACACGCAGAAAACCATCTTGCGACACTATCGCCAGATAACTGCCGCATGGCGAAAAGCAAAACTCATTGATGCAACAGTTCTCGGTGCTAAATGACCATTTGTATAGAGGATTGCGAGTGGACTTAGACTTGCAGGTGAGTATTGTGTAGCCATCGCCCAATTTAAATTGCTGATAATTTGGCGCTGTCGCTACGCACGGCAAGTCCTCGTTGTACAAATACAAATGCCCTGATGCGTGCGCCACTAAGAACAGATTTGTGGNGATGCGTGCGACACTAAGAACAGATTTGTGGAATTTGGTAGCCATTTCAAGCACGTTACTTTGGTCTTGTCAATGAGCCGCTGCGCAAATAGAATAAAATTGTGAAGAATTGTGAATGTATGATGTTTGCATGGTGCACCTACCTCTTCATTGTAAAGTTTACGCACTTCGCGCGGACCAGGCTGCGGGGATACAAGCTGTATCTGTCCGGTAGTAAAGCCAACTAGCAGCGGCGCACCCGTTGGTGTAGCAGCAGCAACATTAAAATCATGACAGCTCGGATTTGTTCCTTTGTAAAACTTCTTATCGATTGGCTTGCTCATGTCCGAGCCCTATAATACAACAAAGTTATAATTATGTATTTTATCATTAGCAAAGCATTAGAGACCAAGCTGCATACCGCGGAAGTTAAAAAAAGAAAAGCAAAAATTAAGAATTTTACAGTCGGTTTACGCAGACAGTGTGGTAGATGTCGCCACGACATTGCTGTTGCGGTTAAAACAGAGACGTCAAAACGTCGCAAAGAGCATTGTTTTGGATTGAAATCAAAAAAAATAATAAAATGAATTAATAAAATAAAAAAATTTGATTTAAAAAAACCGCCAAGTGTACTGGAAGTAATTGACTTTTTCATCCAATGACACTCATTATTGGTATTTGAATTGATATTTATTAATAAAATTTATTTAAAATTTACAATGGAATTATGTTGAATGTCCTTATTTTATGTCGCACATAAGTGCATTGGGGGACATAGATGATAATCATCCAAGCACCCAAATTTTCAGTAGATGCATTGATAAAATTTATTTAATTTTCATTATCGAAATTCCTTAAATTAAATTGATTATTGTGGTTATTCCTCTTAAAGTCTTCATCTTAAAGCAAAATCTGACGTTATCCCATCACGCTCACATTAAGTAATAATTGATAATCAACCGCAATAATGAAATTTCATTTTTTTTTGGACCACATAGCTCATAGGTCAATCATGCCAATTGACATTCATATTTATGCCAATAATGAAATAATATTGAATTTAATAAATAAACTTTGCTAATTTGGGCGATGATCCTTTTTTTCGGACGAGATAGACAAGTGTGACTAATGTTGCTTCAAATCCTTTTTGTTTTTGGGCCACAGGTCTTCTGGAGGTGTCCCTGATTTTCATCTAATTAAGCTAATTTTAAATAGTCGTGTATCTTATTTATTGAAACTTCATAATGAAAGTTCGTTAAATTTAGTTGAAGACTGAGGCTAATTTTGAACAAAACGCTCTTTCGGACCACATAGTTGCACTCGACATACCTTGGATTTTTATCCAATCATGGTTCACATATTGACCACATTTAAATTTAGTCAATTATAGAGTTCCGTTTAATTTTTATTGATGATTGTGACAATTGTAGCTTAAACTCGTTTCACGACTTCTATACGTGAACTGCCGGATTTATTGAATCAATCATATATATGAGGTATATCTGATTTCTATGCAATTCTTTTCCTCTTTGGAAAATGCTTGACTGGCTTCATACACAATCTAGTAAAGAAATTCTACTGAAATGAATAAACTTTTAATAGTGAAAAAGCCTTAAGGAACCTATTTTATGTAAGGCGATTTATCAAATTTCGGTGCTACGTTTTTTCATTGAATATGTGCTAAATTTGGAATTTTTGAAAGGACTTCGATTATTCCTTCTAGCCGTTACAAACGTTCGTAATACAGGTGCACCATTTTTTACGTCATGTTAATATTAAATATGTTTCAAAAAAGTGCAACTGATTTCTGCACATGAGGCATTTTTATTTATATCAATTTTTACAATTTATTTGAACTATTTTTTAAAAACATCATAGTTAATCAAGTGGCTGCCGTTAGTTGCCAAAGAAAAATGGACCATTTTTGTTGTGATTCTCAAGCATCTTTGGCTGATAGCGATGTTTAGGGAATGAATGTATTGCTTGAGATCATCTGAGGCTGCCTGGCGCAAACTTTGCTTTTCAAAGGACATCGCATAAAGAAGTCCAGTGGGGTCAAAGTTAAAGATATGGATGTCAATGTGGCTTTTTTTTGAAATCGAAAGTCCAGACCACATTTCAAGCTACGTGGACATACATGTCGTGAATTTAACGTGCTTGTTGGTCGTATGAACGACCTTTAAACACGGTGTTCTGCACACTCGACCGGATACATTGCGCCCGGATCACGCCCCAAAGGAGACCATAAATGAAGTCCAATGGATACCATTTCGACTTTTATACCAAAGAAACGTGGACAGTCTGTCGGTAATATTATTTATATTAGTTGCATTTTATACGGAAACATATCTCAACTCATCCTTTAAAATGCACCGCAAAGTGGCGCCAACACGCTATACGCACCGGCGAAACGACACTTTTGTTATCTTAAAAACACTCTCGCTAACCGCTACAATCGGTTCATTTGAAAGCCTTGATCGTTGATATCGAGTGTCTACCACTATACCGCGCTCAATAAAATTCGAAACCAAACGACGAATAGTGTTGAGAGACAGCCGCTCATCCATCATACTGACGTAGACTCACACGCAGATAGCGGTACTAGCGTGATATCTTTGTAAATTTTAATTACCCCTTTAACTAAAAGATTCGTGTATATCGTGTGATTTGACAGCTGACGATTTATTACTTTGGGGGATACAACAGTTTCGATGGAGTAACTTTCGTTAGTTCGAAGAAAATGAATAAAAAAGAATTTATTTTTTTAATATTTAAAAGAGGTGAAACTAGCACCGAGAATTCTTCACGCAGTGAACTTATCAAAGAGGGTCTTACTACAAAAATATCAAAAAACATCCGCTAAATAATTTTGGGCGACCATAAAGTTAAGCTGATAGAGATACCTGAGGCTGGAGAGATATCAAGGGAATGTACCAAACATATCGTAGATGACTGTTTGGGTATGCGAAAAAAACAAACAGTGAATTGCTGATTATGAGCAGTGTTTGAAGCTGTTCCACATAAGACTGCTGAATTTATGTATTGATATGTGCCGATGGATGAAATATGACACTATCATTTCACACCAGAAACAATATAGTCTTCTGTGTTGATGGCACGTGTTGAACGAACTGCAAATAACGTAAAGAGGCACATGTCGGTTGGCAAGGATAGGGCAGCAGTATTTTGGTATGCACATGGCGGTATATTCATCGATTATCTTATAAAGAGAAAATTCATCATCAACGACTATTTCATAATGGTATTGAAGGAAATCTCGGAAAAAGGGCTTCATGTAAAGAAATAAAAAGTGCTGTTTTATCAGAAAACGAACCGTGTCAAAAGCCAATGAAAATGATGGCGAAATTGCATGAATTGGCATCAAATTGCTTCCGAATTCACCGTTTTCGCCAGATCTGGCCCTTAGTCACTTTTCCCTTTTTGTAGTCCAGAAGAGAATGTCCGTTGGAAGGAATGTAAGCGCCGATGAATAGATACTCATCGAAGCGGACGCCTTTTTTGCGGCTTAACATAAATCGTACTATAAAAATGCTATCGAAAACTTGCCTTCAGTTTTTTATCGCTGTATCAGTTTCTATATTGAACACACTATATTGAAGAATAAAATTTAATTTCATTAAAAAATTTATATTCTATTCTAACCTGCTGTGACAGTGTACCATTGGAGTCGAGTGTTACAGTCGGAAACGATTGTTTCCAAGCCTTACATACTTTCCACGCAACCCCTATATTTTCCAAATTCGAGTTCATATTTAGATAATCATATTCATTATTTAATATTAAATTTTAATATGTTAATATCAGTTACATAAGCACTTGTGTGGTATTCAGAAATTATCACTTTTCTTACATAAACTCCCTTGACTTTGACTCCGTTTGAATTATTGCTTCAATAGTGTTTGAATAGAAGTTTTCAACCTTGAACTTGATAGCAATTAGTTGTAAGATATTAAAAGTTGTAGAATAATTTTGTGTCTAAGGCTGAAAGCTTAATTCAACAAGAAACGCAGTCACGCAAATATTCAAAAGCCACAGAGGTCTGCTTGGCATTGCATTTTACCACAACCAGAAATGTGGAATTAGTCATTTTTTATTTTATTGTGGGCACCTGTCATGTTTTAAGGTTGATTTCGATATTTTCTGAACATTTTTATTTATAACTGAAAGGCCTTATCTAAGTTTACCTGGCCATACGCTGCATGCACTGCACGTTTTTTATTGGCATTCCCACATGCAAATTACTCAAGCCAAGTGATAGCAGCTTTTATTTCATCAAATGACGTCATGTAGCAGGGATAGTGAATTGTGATAATATAGCGGCACACATAATGTAATTAAATTAATCAATTAAATTTTATAAAAGCAATTAAAAGACACGCACAGAGCGAGGCGAGCGAACGCTGCGATACCATGCCTCATAGCGAGCGCGCTTTTATGAATGAAAATTGAATTAATTTTTCACATGGCAAAACATGAATTAAATAATATATTACACACACATTTAAAACAAAAGAAACGTAAAAGAGCCTAATCTATAAAAATATACTTTAATGAAATTGAATGTGCATGGCATATTGTGGCGATACTATGGACTGTAAATTTATGTGCTACACATCGAAGACAAACAAAAAATAAAAGAAAATAAAATAATTGAATTATAAATGAAAAATGTAAAATTGTTACGTTTTTGCTTATCAAGCAACGTACTTAAAAAAAACACATACAATTATTTGCCAAACTACTTAACCGATCTTAAACATTTTCGCTCTCTTCCACAGGACACTTTCAAAACCTAAAGCTTAGTGGTAGTAAGTTTATATGTCATTTTCAGCTAAAACCAATTGTTCTTGACACATAGCTGTACAAACTGCAATTTGGTAATATTCTGTTCAAATACAAAAACACAATCATATGTCGTTCATAAAACAAGAAAGAATGCATTTCATATAAGAGCCTATTCTGATTGTTCATTTCAAAAGGCAGCTTCATCTAAAATCCAAACAACCAATTGCGTATAAGCATCTCATGACAATCGAATATTTTCAACAACGAGTAATAGTTTATAGGCATAAAGACCATCGATTCGGAATATTTGTTTCTTTGACAAAAATGCAGCGAATAAAAGATATAAAATATAAAATCAATAAGATAAGTTTAAGTTGGCAGAGGCCAACAGTATAATACACGTCGCTGGATATTTAAAAAAGAAGCAACACTTCAATTTTAAATATTCAATTTTGGTGAATTTTTCTAAACGCCTTTTGTGTCTGATTTTCAACGAACCACATTAATTATATTTATACTCAGTCAATACTGAGATGTCATAGAGTTTAAATGTTAATTCTACGTAATTCTGCATTGGAGCCCCTACTTGGACAGTTTCACTGGAGGTAGATAAAACTTCCCACTCATCCAGCCCGTTCTACTTCATCCATTGATTTTATTTATGTTAACGCAATACTAAAATTTCGTATAATTTATGTGTAATTCTGAATTAATTAATTAATTAATTAATAATTAATTGGATCCACATAGGTGTAATGAATGTACCGCTGATTTTCATACATTTTCGACACACACATTCATTATATTTAAATTCACTCAATTCTGAAATTTCGTAGAATTAAAATGGTGACTATGCATTATTTAGTACAATGCTTCTATTGGGACCACTAAGCTCTATTTGAGTTACACCTGATTTTCGTCTAAATTTCTCGTCCAGTTTCGGCGCACGCATTCATTATATTTAAATTCACACAATTCTGAAATTTTGTTCGTAGAATTAAAATGATAAGTATGCATCAGCATTAAGGCCACTATTGCAACCACAAAGTGTTTTGGAGGTACCTCCAGCCATTTTCCTTATAGTCATTGTCACTCAATATTGAAATTTTCTGGAATTAAAATAATAACTATTTAAAATTTATTACTAAAGCCTCTATTGGGACTATAACGGTGCATTGTAGTACGCTCAGTTTTATTTAATCTGTCTATTCGACGAACATGGTAAGAATTACGAAATTATATTGAAAAATATCAATTTTTACTGCGGCAGTAGTGTACTGCCGTAATTTTTTTAAAGAGGTGTACTGGAGAAATCCGAAATATTAGTGACATCTTAAGAAACTTTACTCTTCGATCTAACATTTTTCCACAGAATATGTCTACACAATTTGGTAAATCTAGCTCAAGTTCCTCTTTCTATGTTTTGGCCTCGGATAGACGGACGGACGGACGGATCGAAGGATAGACATAGGTAAATTAACTAAAATAGCTTAATTAAATGTAGTGATGCTGATTATAACGGTTTATATTTTTGCTATCCGAAAATGCATTCTAGGCATTACAAAGGTATGTGCATAATTAATATACACTTGGCCTATTTCATTGGCGACATGCATAAAAAGGCGAATAAGTGGTGTCCGTATCCGTTCAAAGCTGGGTCTTATTTCAGAATGAGACTAAATGGGTTTATAACTTCAGATAACTGCATACATGGCGTATCACTAATTTCACTTATATGCGTAGAATGATAATTTCAGTGGAAGTTAGGTTTTGCTGTAATGTTCTAAATTTTTAGGGTATTGTATACTTTGAGTGAACTCCGTCCATAATTTGTAGTAACTCAATAGAATTTTTGCTCGTGACTTCGTGAAAATGGCTATAGTAGCAGGTTAACCGCAGCTGCCGGTTATTTCGTATTGCAGCAATCTAACTATAAATTAAGATACCTCTTGTATGTGCATACCACGCGAAAGTGGGTAAATCCTGCAGGTTTTATACTTCGCGCTTCATTTATATCAAGCCAACAAAAAGGCAAGAGATTCATTTCGAATTGATGAAATTTGGTGTTGCAATACTGTTCTGACATTTGTAAACTTTATTCGCATTAGAGTGACATTAATCAATAGACGTTTTATTACCGATTTCGCTTTAATAAGTACAACGACCAGTTGTATCATGGGAATGTACTAAAATTTGGAACTGCAGCACTGTTTGGCATTTTCATAAATTTTTTTATATTAACATGAAACAATCTATAAATATTTGTACCCACATAGGTTTTATGCTTCGGGTTTAATTTAAATTACAATAAAAGCCAGCAGTTTCATTGTTGTTGTTACTAAAATTTGGTAATGAAGCATTGTTTTAACACTGCTACAACAATATTCTTTCCAAAACTTTATATGCCATCCATTTTAGCATTAATTAAAATTTTATAAGTACAATCGCTAATGCTTCATGAGAATTTACTGGAATTTGGTACTGTAGGACTGTTTGGCATTTTTGTAATATTTTTGATATTAATTTGAATAGGTCCTTAAATTTGGGTACCTTCATAGTTCTTATGTTTATGCGGATTGCATAAAAAATTATGATTAAAGCCTGTAGATTCATCGCAAATAACGCGAATATGTTATTGCAACGCTTTACAGAAATTTTTACAATATTCATGCATTAGAGGCAAAGCAAACAATTTATTTTGTATAGCATTTTGCCCCCAATTTTTTAAGGGGAGGTTACTATTTTGATATTTTCATAATATTTTTGATTTTGACTTGAGTCGAATTTTAAATTTGGGTACCTCCAATAGGCCTTTCATTCACGCTTTGAACTAAATGGAGTTGTAAGCCAGTAGGTTTTACTGAAATTTGGCAATTCAACACTGTTTCAACATTTTTACAATATTCTTGCATTAAGGTTAAATCAGTCAATAAATTTGGGTACCTTTCGTAGAGTTTTTCCTCCGATCTTCATTTAATAAGCACAAGGGCCAGTTGATGCTTCGGAAGCTACTACAGTATTTCTTTTATGTATATGTATTCCTTTAAAATTAATAGTTTAGCAATAGGTTCTTCGAAGCATGAAATGATTTTGGAATGTTATGTAATCGGAGGAGCGAGTATTAAATACATCTTGTTTTTACTAACCATATTTATATTTCAAGCCTTAATGGAATATCGAGGGTATGACAACTAACCAGTCCACGTTTTTGGTTTCGAATTAATCAGAATTGCGGCTCGTGAGTTTGTGTGATCTCTAAGTTGATTAACATATTTGTTACGAACTGGATACTCTCAGTTTCTAAATTAATCTAAACGCTTTGAATCCCATAAGAAACTACAGAAAAGCCTGATTTTGTTACAACCGTTTGGCTTTATGTTGCAATTTTGCAAAGTTATTTAATTTTTATAATTACTATAGTTTTCAAATTATATGTTAAAATATTAACGAACTAGCCAGTGGAAGTTGCTGAGCTGGAGCTCAGGTAGACGTCTTTTCATAAGCATTGGTTACTCCATGTTTATCGACAGCCTAATTCATACCACGTTATTTGACTTCTTCAATTTGGCGAAAAATGTTGTTGCTGCGGTTTAAAGTAAGAGAGCAGATTATTTCGAGTGCAAATTTAATTTTTACAGATCCGCTTTTATTCTGAATGTATTCAGCCGTGTTTAAGGCATTAGTTTCGCCGAGGTGCCGTGATGACTGACCGTAAAGAAATATCTTCGGGCGGAACAGAAATAGAATGCTTATATAGCAACACGGTAAAACCCAGGATTGGGAAAATGTATATTGGCTTTATGATTTAGTTTTTCTTGTTTTTTAACTAACCTTTAGTGCTAATTAAATTTGTTTCGCTCAGCACTGGTTATAAACTATTCAAGAGTTCTGAATTGCAGTGGCTACTACACGTTGAATGCATTCAAATATTTTAATTTCCATTGCTATGTCTTGACTTTTCAAGCTATGTACTCCTAAATAACACTTAGTTCTTCGCTAGAATGAAATATAATTTCGATATTTTATTTGGAATTAAAACAAAAAGCCTTATTCAAATCTAAAAGCACTTGGTAAACCGTTTAAAACAATACGGATTTCTTCGTCGCGCACACTGGCCAATACAAACAAATTCAACAATTTCGAGTATTTTTCAATAGGACAATAATAGAACTGTTCGATCTTATGGGAATGAACCGTCTTGTGGGTGAATAAATTGTTGCTGCTGCTATTCATTAGAACTACTCATACATGAGTTGTTGCGATTACCGCTGTCGTACACGCCTTCACTGGTCATAGCTGACATAATGCACTTTTAAATTCGTAACAATATATTCTATGCATTCGAAAAAATTGCTTAAATTTGTAGTTGTGCATAAGAAGTAAACTCATGCACAAATTCAATTTTCATTAAATTTGGAACAAGCACTTTTGAGCAGCAGACACACTTACCGATTGCTGGTATGTCTTGCATTATTTAATAACATTTTTTTATTTATTCCATGCATTGCAAATTATAAAAAATTAAAAAGCATAAATTCATACAGAAAACGAACAATGGAAGTTGATTAAATTATTTGCAAAAGAACTTCTTTATTGTCGTTTTCTAACGGAGACGTATGCCAAACGAACTCTGCAATCCGCTTTTAAAGTACCGCACATTTCTTTTGTGCTGCTGTCAACAGCAATTTTGGTGTCTTGCTTTCACAATGGTTTGTTAACTTTTTTTTTCACTTTTTTGTACTCATCAGTTATGAACTAGGGTCACACGGATGTCATGGAAGGAATGTGGAAGGAAAAGATGAGAATATGCATATCAAAACTTAGAAAAAGCAAAATAACATTTTTTATATTCAAAGACGCCAAAGAGCCAATGGATTTAGCGTACGTTCCAGAAATTTCGTATTACAGCTTTTTCAATTTTCTCTATAACGG
>JXPQ01008147.1:10301-23281 GCA_001014675.1 Ephydra gracilis
AAACTGAGCATAGCATATATAAAATCTGTTTCACATACCAAATATTTGGCAAGAAATTAATGCATTATAAAAATAAGTTCACTTCTAAACTGAAAAAGACAGGAAGCGTTTGAGCTTATAATTTAAAACAATGGCAGACCTGATTAATAGCCTTAATTCTGCATCCCTTACCTCTACCGAAAAAAAGTAAAGTAGCTGGCATGACAAAAAATGACTGCAAGTGCATTATCGTAACTGCGCACGAAGGCTTTACAAAAACAACTACATTATCTCAGATTAAACGTCCTGATTACATTCTTTGAGATGCAATCGGGTTCATTCATTTTTCAATACGCAAAATAATGTTGAATGCATTACTCAACAAGATAATGCTGAAATACCTGGGAATCGTGAAGAAAATGGTTTAACCCAAAAATCATAAATCTTTTGAGTGAGTCCAGATTAAAATCCAATACAGAATTGTGCAACAAAACACAGTTAAAGAAATACCCAACGCCCATAAGATGAAACTTGTAAATTTTAATTTAAAAATAAAAAATTAAAAAAAAAAAACAAATAGCGTCACTATATTTTGATTACAGGTCCACTTAATAGTGCAATTACGTCAAATTGCGATGATAACAGTGGGGAATTCTACATGAAATGGTGGTAATGGTGTACTGCAGGTATCTCTGAAATTAATTCATGAACTCATGAAATTAATGTCCATTTTTAGAATAAGGTTTGATGCCTTGATTACCAGCATAATTACGGTACTATATTAAAAAATATTAATTTGGAATGAGCAACCTTCCCCGCGTAATCTTGTGTAAATAGGTGTACTCGATACTTCGATCTAACATTTTCCCACCGGCTATGAGTATCAAAATTCTTAATTCTTAATTGCTTAAGAACGGACGGATGGACTTACGTGGCATAATCTACTGTTGCGGTGATTCTAATCATATCAGTATACACTTATAATAGTCGCTCCAAGTGTTGAAAACTATAACCAAAATCAATATATACTTTGTATATTTCAAGGCCATGTGTATAATTAGATACACATACCAATAAAAGACATAATATACATAACACATAAATATATTTTAAACATACATAACATACAATTACATACATAAATTTATGTAAGTCTATATGTACTCAAACAAAACCTAATATCATAATGTATAAATTCAATAAATTCCAAATATACACCTGTTCCAACTAACCTGCGTGATTATCCGAGCATGTTTACGTATATTTTTAATTTATTTAGCCTTCATATCATGCCCTTTTTTACAACCTACACTAATGACACCAATATTATCTTAATAACGGAACTCCCCAGACTTACATTAATTTATAAATTAAATTGGCATAAAACTCACTTTTTCCAGCAAAGAGGTGTACTAGTGATATCCGTCAACGTAATTCCATCCAATGCATAAAAGATTTCACTAGCTCATCTTGATATATTTAGGAATGAATTTGGTTAAGATCCGACCAATATTTCAGGTACCTACAGTACATTTACACATACTTATTCAAAATTACGAGCTTAACCTAACTCCAGCCGAAAGAATCGATATTTTTCGATGAAATTTCAAAATTAATGTAATATATATCCCAAAAATGGACATGATTGAATAAAAATCAGAGGTACTTCCAGTACACCTAGTAAGTCCCAAAAGAGGCTCTTTGCAGAATTTCCCACAGTTATCATTTAAATTAAACGAGATTTCATTGTACAGTGGACATAAAGAAAATTATTGTGTATACCCAATTTGGAAGTGATTGGATTAAAATCAGGGGTACCGCCAGCCCCAACGGAGGCTTTAATGCTGAATTACACATAGTCTTCATTGAAATTTTACGAAATTTCTTTATACACTGCACAAAAATATAATCAATTAGTGTATTAATACACACACGTCGCTTAATTATAAAATAAAAACCGGGAAAGCACATTACCTTAAATTACTTTGGATTATTTTCATAAATTATGGCAGATTTTTTGTACTCTGTTTTTGTCGATGAAACAGGCGTCTGAATTCAATGAATCAATAGTACTACGAAAATTAATTATATTTGTGCACTTAATACTCGAATTTAATAAAATTCGAATGGAGTCTTTGCATGATTAAGCAGTCAAGCCTCTATTGAGACTGCACAAGTCTACTGGAGATACCTCTGATTAATTTGCAATCACGCCCACATTTGATACACTCATTATTTTTATTCATATTTACGGAATACTGAAATTTCATTGAAGTGAAAAGATAATTGTGCATAATTCATTGGATATGTAACCCTGTTCCAAAAACGGACATGATTGAATGAAAATCCGGCGAAACACGTATAAAGCTCCCAAAGAAGCTTTATGCAGTATTGACAAAAATTATCACTTTAACGAAATTTCATTATATACTGAACACAAATATAATTAATGTGTGTATCAAAAACGGCTTGATTGCATGAAAATTAGAGGGATCTACAGTAAACCCATGTGGGCCCCCTAGATGCTCTATTGATTAATCATGCATAGGTTACATTAAAGTTTTAAAAAATTACAGTATTAAGTGAACATATATAAAATTAAAGTGCGTATACTGGATTCATTAATTCAGACACCTATTTGGTCCACAAAAAAGGCGTTAAAAAAATTTACACAATTAGCGAAATTAATGTAGAGAACTTTAAAGTACTTTACTGGTTCGGCTTTTATTTAAGAAGTAAGCGACTTGTTTTATATTGCTGGCCTAAACCGAATGGAACCTTCTTACATATTTTTAATTAAAAAAGTTCATGTCTTGCATAAATAGTTGTGGCTGATCCGACATAAATTTGAGTTTCCTGAAAATCGGCCAGATCGGAACCATTTCGTCGTTCTGCTATTTTTCCACGAAAAGTCATATAACAATATGTATAAGCGACAACACATATTCCTCATGCGATGAAGTTTTGCGCTAGCTTTGGAAGCTACGCGAACGTTCTATCGGTACCGACAGCAACCCTGCATCGAAAATGACTTGACGCTGGTGAATACGATGATATCCGTCGCTGCAGGGCCAAATATGACAATCTTTAGTACCAAATAAAAATTAACAGTCTACACATCACTAGACACGCGATCGAAATTATTACTTTGTATTTGAAGAATAACATGTGTCAAATCTTGTGCACATGCTTACCATACGGTGTGCCAACATCGACTCAGACTAATTCGTCACTGTCTAGATAATAATGAGACTTTGCGGAAACAGGACGGACACCTGATCGTAACGGAAATCCACGTTCAAAAATTCAAACACAACAGGTACACAAACATTGTCTCCCTGCCTTAATATGAACGCCTCCTTCAACATCTTCCAGCAATAAGCATCACATCGTTTACTGTGTACGTACTGCTACTGAGGATACAATTTGTTTCCATCAAGTGGGGTAAATTTTTATTCAATTTCAACTGCAGGCATTTGTCCTTAAGGTGGTAAGTTGAACTGTGTAAATAAGGTGGATTGTGCATTTGAGGATAAATTCACCAGNTTGTCCATAGTCCAAAATGTCAAGAGAACGACGTGTGAACATCGGCCGCCGCACAAGACATGCAAGCCAGCAACAAGTGTATTCACAATGACGACTGTATGCCGATATTGCAATGAGTTAAAGTTCAAAAGAGAAACGGCTGGATTGTGCTGTGCACGTGGAAACGTCACTCGGATCCATTACTTAAAGCACCACAAAAATGTTTCCTTTATAAAACAAAAAATGTAATTTTTATTCACCTTTTAATCCCCAAACGATATCTTACAAAAAACGAAGCCATCTGGTGGCGAAACGAAGTTTGCCGGATTTGCTAGTGTAGTATGATAAAGAATATTGCCACGCAACGGTTGACAAGAATGCCGCATACCCGGCCACGCTGAGTTTCGGCGCCACAATTTCTGCCTACGTGAAATACCCTGAATAGGAAAAAAAGTAGCGATTCTACAGGCGCAAAAAGAATGATTTCATGAAAGGCCAGTTTGGAGACATTGAGGTGCATGGCAGCAGAAATCGACTCGAAACTATAAAAAAATATGACGGACATGACTGAAATTTTCAAGCCTGCAGCTTCATTTTGCATGGAACTGCAAATTATAATGTAATAAATCAAGTCCTAAGTTCATATAGCTTTTGGAAGTTTCATTCAATAGTATCCTGAGTGCAGATTGCTCAGAAAATTCCGCTAATGAAAAGTGAAGCTCTACAGCAACAATCGTTCCAATTACTACGCCAATACTAAAAAACATCTCGATGCTGACACTGCAGCAAGAAGAAACTGTGACTTAGATTATATTAGCCAATTAAGTTAGATGAAGGAAGGACAAAAGGACATGGTTCTATCGATTTTTGACACAAATGTCACAAACGTACGACCAATATACACTTGTGAATGAAATGGAAAAATAATGAAAAAATATATATAGACTCAACATGGATACAGTAGTGAGTTAAATCCGATTAGAGTATTCCACAGACAAAACCACTTTTCACTGGTTCAACTTATTGAATAGAAATCCGTTCCCATCTTAATCAAAATTTTTTTAACGATTTAAGGGAAACATTTTGCATTTTCTCCTAAAGCCAAAGGTCTTGTAGATAAACATCGTCAAATGAACTAAAACAATTTTATTGGGTTATTCAATGGCCGCAAACCATAGAGCTTTTTCCAGCACAACTTGAGACAATTTAGCAAGCCATGTCCTCCAATACAGACCACAGCTTCTATTCCACTGGGCTGCGGAACAGCAGACCAATCATCCAGTAATATGAAAATCAGAGCGTTGGTTTCGAGACAGAGTTGACTCGTTGTTGCTCGAGCAGAGGGAGTCCGCGGCTGGTTGCCGAATATTGGTTGCAAGACTTCATTACGGGTACAAATATGGTTGATTGATGTACTTTGTCCGATGTAAAACTCGTATAAAAATGCACAAAAAACCATACCTACCTTACATTGAATGACTACTGAAGAATAGAACCATAGAAAATGTAACAGTCGAAAAAGCCACTTCGAAATTGTTGAAAACGTAAGTCATAAAATGAAATGGTTCAGCTTCAAATCTAAATTAAACAACAAACTTTCTAAATGATAAAAAAAAAAACAATATTCTAGGACCTTAAAAGTGTACTTCCGGTGCATGTTATTTTTATCAAATTGTGTCTAATCTTTAGATGATCCCTTTTTCATATGTATGACAAACAAAGAAATTTCGTTGCTGAACTACATGCAACTGCTAAACTATTTGCTGCTATATTATAGATTGAACAGTTGATCGGATTGAACTGGTTTTAACTATTAATTTTATTAAGAATACTTAGAAAGAAAATACAGTAATTACGAGAAACTTTCCAATGAAAAAACTGGTCAACGACACGCTACGAATGTGTCTCCAAGAAACATACAGTCGGAAATGATTATTTCTATGCATTAAATGGTTTCCACAAACCTATATCCCGACTAATGGGTACAAAAAAAAAAAAAAAATAGACCAAACCAACTCACTGAAGTATTGTTTAAACATCGAAATGGATTTCTTCAAAATTGAACTTTAAGTTCTTGCATTCGTCTGTAACTGTCATTCTAAAATGGAAAAGCTTTTTTTATATATTCTTCGACACCCTTGTTTTTAAGATATTTCCTTTACTGACATTAGGCTGATTTTTTATTGTTTGTACTGAACATTGAAGCTTATTATATATTCGAACGAATGAAAAACTTGATGTTTGCATCTATAGAATATGGGAGGTCCTATAAAATACGTTATTGTAAATACATGATCATTGCTAAGAGAACATGTATATGTATTCAAAATTATTATAAGTAATAGTAAAACAATCCGAATGAATTTCGACCCTAATCAACGGATTTCGAAAAAAAAATAAATAAAATGAAAACAATTGAAAATCAACAGTGATCGCGATATCTTATACACGTCGCCAATGAAATTGGCAGTTTATATTAATTTTCGTCACACGTTTGTAACACCCAGAACCATAGTCCGAGAACTACTGAAATAAATACCGGTAAGATCAGCATCACAACAGGAATTCATTTAGCCATGTCCGTCCGTCCGTATACAAAAACTACAGAGAACAGCTTGATCTAGATGAATAGAATTGGGTAAACGCATTATTTGGAAAAAGTTTAGATCCCTTTGAAATAGGTCAACATCCGACCATTATTTCAGGTGCACCTATTTATATACATATTTAATAAAACAGAACTTAAGCCTACTGCATCCGTTGGAATTGATATTTTTCAATGAAATTAAAAAATTAAGCGGGAAATCAAGACATGTAACCATGTTTCAAATACGAATATGATTGAATAAAAATCAGACGTACCTTCAGGGTACCTATACAGCCGCAAAAGAGGCTTTATCCAAAATTAACGACAATTATAACTTTAATTTAGCAAAATTTCATTATATAGTGAATATAAATATAGCCAATGAGCTTGATCAGATACACATTTAGGCAACTCCACTACACATATGTGGTCTCAATAGAGGCTTTGATGCTGAATTATGCACAATTATCTCTCTTCATTTCAATGGAATTTCAGTAGTGAGTGAATATGAATACAATAAATGTGTGTACCCAACGTGGGTGTGATTGCATGAAAATCAGAGAGACCTCCAGTACACTTACGTGGTCTCAATTGCTGAGTTATTCACAGTTACTATATAAATTTAAAAATATTTCAGCATTGAGTGAACATAAATATAAGCAAGGGGGTGTACCAAAAAGGAGTATGATTGGATAAAAATTGTAGGTACCTCCAGTATACCTATGTGGTCTTAATAGAGGCTTTACTGCTGAATTATACACAATTACCTTTTTAATTCGACAAAATTTCAGTGTTGAGTGATAATGAATAAAATCAATGTGTGTACCAAATGTAGTATGTGGTCTCAATATGGGCTTTAATGCTGAATTATGCACAGTTATCATACAAAGTTTAAAAAATTTCGGTATCGAGTGAAAGGGGTGTGCCAAAAATGAGAAGGATTGGATAAAAATTATAAGTACCTCCAGTACACCTATGTGGTCTCAATAGAGGCTTTAATTCCGAATTATGCACAATTTTCTTTTCAATTCAATGAAATTTCAGTATGCGTAAATATGAATAAAATCAATGAGTGTACCAAATGTGCATTTCAATTTTATTAAATTCGAGTATTAAGTGAACAAATATAATTAATTTGCGTAGTACTATGGATTCATTGAATTCAGATCCCTATGTGATCTACAAAAAAGGACTACAAAAAGGTAATGTACTTTCTCGGTTTTAATTTAATTATCAAGCGACATATATTATACTTTTAATTTGTTTTGTGAATACTGTTTATTAACTTATACCACCAGTGAATTATTTTTGTTTCATTTGCACCAAATTTAATTTATATTTTGCAATGGAAAATTATCAGATTACAATATACTATGAGAAATCAACAAACCGAGCTTTTTCGTCACTGCATCAACCACTGCCCCTTTGTCCATCTACAGAGAAAAGCTGCTCACCGATCCCCGTGCTACACAGAAAATATTTTCTTTAAGAGTTTGCGAATTGCCAGACTTTGGCGCAAAAGAAAAAATATACATTATCATATTATTTTTGTGTTTACTATTTATACAAGATATCTTATTGATATAATGGAGTATAATCATTCATTATTATAAGTTTTTATAATTACTGTGTTAAATCAAACAATGCAAATATATTTTTCAAATAAAAACAGTAACAAATCTTATACAGAATCCAAATCGTGTTTGTTTCTTTTTGTCTGTTCCGTAATTACATTGTTATTTATATTATCGATTTTGTGAATCGGAATATCCACATATTCTTTTGAGAGCAAGTCAATCTTCTTTTAGCTAGTGCCAGAATGAGATAAGAATGATAAGTATATAGTTTACGTGTTAGTAGACGCACATGATATCGAAACAGGTATCAAAATTGAACATTTACATATTGACCGCGAAGTCCATTGACATCATGACATCAAAGTAATTCGTTCTGAATAACTACTGACTTCGTAGAGTTGGAAGATACCATTCAAGTAAAAACTCTAAGCATTCGCGGCAATTGTCTGTCTGCGGCTTCGAGTATGAAAACTGGTAATCTAGTACCCAAGTTTGAAATTTCGTCTCAGACCGCCTGAGACTAGATCTGGCAGGATGGTTGTCTTCGTTCATTATCCGTGAAAATTCTGAGTGGATTTGTGTTCTGGAATCTCATGAAAATTCATAATGCAAATCATGGAGTTTGGTGAAAGGTCTCCAAACACTCGCTTGGTGTGATACAAACGTATGTCTAAAAATAATATACACACAATTTCATTGGCAACGTGTGTAAAATATTTAAATGGTTTATAGAGTAAATTGAAAAATATAAGAGTTTCTAAAGCTATTTAATTAATTGTATTTTAGGGATGTTAGTACAAAATTAAACACAAAACCTCGGTAGTTGGAAATCGCGATGGCTTTCATAATTGGTAATACGTTTTTAAAAGAAGCCAACAGAAGCAAGAGGAATATCTAATAATTCAAAAACAATATTGTGCAACAATGCTGCATCTCCATCAGGTGATATAATTGATTGGCAAACCAAAGCACTCACGTCCTAAATATGCAAAGAGAATTTAGGATGGCAAAACCTAAGAATGGAATCCATTTTTAATTTTTTATATTTAATTGAACATATTTGATTAAATTTACAGTAATTTAGGTATATATTATAGATGTTCATACTTTTGTTCTGTACGCAGGAAACAACCTGCAGCTCTATTACTGAATGTGTGGCTGCCAAAATGGCGGAAAAAGATATAGTGCTCAAATGCACGCATCCACGCAGGCACCAGAAATAGGAACAAACGAATAACCGCAAAAACAGCAAACTATATATCAACCAAGGAACAGCACCAGGCAGACGTGCTTGCGTAAAACTAAATACTCCCTTTATTACCATTCAACGAGTTTACCGCCAGCACTACTATAGTCTGTAAAGGCACCCACATCGAAATGCCTTATACTGAGAGAATGTACGTTAACTGTCTTAACAGTAATCTGCTCCTCAACGATGTCTTCGAAAAAAAAACAAAGCAAATCTTATCCGGTAGCAGTTTATCAACATTAGTTTTAAATATCAAGTTTATCGGCGAGTGTATACTGTTTTTGTGCATATGTTTTTGATCCTCGTAACGATCTATCGCAGACCTATCGAAATTTATACAAATATGCTCAGTATTACTTCAGAGCTCGATTTATCAATGGCCATTCGTCCGTCACCATCTACTGAACGTCAATAGCTATGTATGTCAGATTTGATACCGACTTAATAGAAAATTCAGAGATCTTAGTGTGATCTTGGTTCCGGATAACGGTTTGTTGGTTGGGAATAACATAAAATTAGCCACATATGCATACAGGTAGCTGTGATTTAGAAATTAAGGTGGTAATGGTATCACCCATTAATGTAATAAAAATGGGCTTGATCTTAAAAATTTCAAAATTCAAATTTCAGCAAATCATTTTGGACTATATGTAGGGTTTAAGTCTAAATAAGCTGTGCAAATCAATATGTTGCTTTAAAATTTAGGATTCAAGATGACGCCGATGCAATTTCAGTACAGAGAAAACTCAGAGTCTCGCCATATGCATACCATGTATACACACGGTTTTATAAGTTTTAGATTAGAGTAAGTACATATACGTTAAAATAACGCTGAAGTTTAGAAATTAATATAATATTGGTGTAACCGATTAATTTATTAAAATTGTTAAGATCACATAAATTCCAACAGTAACCCCTTGCTGCATTTACAATGTGCGCTATACTTTATTCCGGTATGTAAACATTGAAAAACCATAATATTTTAAAACGCCTACACTGCAATGTTAAACACGAATTTCTTGATTTCGAAACAACGCGCAGAAATAACGACGAGGTACTTTGTAAATTGTTGTTTAAAACTGAAAGCGAATATTGCTGTTGAACAACATCCTTTATATATTTTGAGAATAGCAAATAATAAAGATTTTTTAATTAAAATAGAGTTATTGTTTTTTAAAATGGTTCTCTTGATAATCAATATAGTTTTGCTTTAATGTAAACCATTTATCAAAACAATTCTTTGGCCATGTAGTTTACTGTTGGTATCCGCGAACAAGTAGTCAATTTGCTATTTTGACTGCTCAAAATTACACTGTTTTGAAGGTTCGCGTTATTAGTTTTACGAAATTCTTCGAAGAATTCCGGCAAGCAAATAGTCGTGGATTCACTGAAGAAACAGGCCACCATTTACGTCGCGGTGTTGCGAGCATGAATAACTTTTGTTTGGTTTAACACGTTCGATTTGGCATACCAACGTTTTCGTTGGTGTCTGTTAAGGTGAGTCGCTGTTGATTTTTCCCTTTTCAGGGTAATAAATGAGTATAACCATGTGCATCCCGAAATAATGATTACAAAAGCTTGTCAACCGACTGTGAATCTTTGAAAAAGTTGAGGTTGGTTGACCACATGCAGTCCACTCAGGTGACGATTGTTTTCATTCTGGTGTATTCTGATAGAGCCATACTACATCCACCGTCACATATCAACACATAGATTCAGATTGCTTATGGGTTATGACAACAGATACATGCACTGCTTTGAATCATCAACTTGGTCGTTTGTGAGCGGCACCAACTTTGAAAGAGCTTTAGCATACTGAAATACTCCGGCACGATATGTCCAGCACGTTTCTTTGCCATGTAATATTCACATTAATTTTATTAGTGTTTTGAACTCCCGATATATAAGTAGAACCTCTCATATAAAGTGTAATTAACATAAAGAATATTGCCGACACATCTTCCGCGCATATGTTGGTAAAGAGAGTGCTTCTGGTCCAGCATTTTCCTGCTCTTGTGTACATTGAAGAGAAATGTCAATGGCACAGACCTCTATTTTATAGTAGATCTTATTCGGGGCCGACAAAGTGCTCTTCGAGTGCCCTATATCCAGGATGAACTCAATTAATAATTCATCAAAAAAAGAGATTATACAATTACAGTGTTTTTCAATTTTGATAAAGATATGTCGCGTTCTAAGGTATTTCTTGAAAGAATCCATCAATAATCCATTTTCTTCCATACAGAGTTACTGCACCTCCTACGATTTCCTTTTTGGCAGCAATCGAAGAACAAAAGAAGAAAATTAACCGAATGAAATGGGAAAAGAAAAAAATTCTTTAAAATCCATAGAAACCCTTGTCGCATGCTTTTTTATATGTATCTTTGATTTTAAATTGCATTTCTTTCAAATATTTTTATGTTTGATGTAAATCGTATTTTTCAATGTAATCAACTTCTTTTTTCATTGTGTCAGTTTTACATTTATACTACAAATGATTTATTTATGATTTTTCCAAATATAATTTAATTGTGCCTTAGTGCACTTATCACCAGTGGTTTCGTCATTCTATCAACGCCCTTTGCCTATCTGCAGAGAAGGGCTGTCCAGCGATATCCGGTACTACACATCTGGTAGAAAAACCAAAGCGTAAAAACAAAAAATAACTACGGCTAGGAATTGCAAAAAACAAATATATTATGAAAATGTAAAATAACGATGTAAGAAATTCAGTAAAAATATTTTTGATATGCAATACTAATTTGTTTTTCAATTCACCGAAAAACTTTTTCAAGAGTCATTGATTAAATAATACTTTTTATAGTATTTCATTTTTTCCAGTAGAAAAATATTAACAGTTGACAAATATACTACCATCAGGCGCAAAGCAGTATGGATCCAAAGCCAACTAATTTTTGCACCAAGCCGCTCACGACAGTAGTCACGGCGAAAAGCCGCTATGCTTCTTGGGGAGAGCAAGAACACCCGGTGAGTTTTTAAAAAAGTTTAATAAATTCTGACCAACCAATCAAACACACTGTCTCTACATTTGGGAATCCACGAATCAACATAAAATTTCAAAAAAAAAAATTTATAACATAGCCTTTTTATACACCTCTCCAATGCAATTGGAATAGTGTATATTAGTTTTGGCAATACGTTTGTAACTCCCAGAACTATCGTCCGGAGACCTATTAAAATATATACCGAAATGATCAGGATAGCCGTCCGTATAAAAAAAAATAAAAATAGCGAGGACGTCTTGACCTACACCTACGAAATTCGATACACGTATTCTTTGATAAAAGTTTAGATCCCCTTTTGGACAAGATCCGATCATTATTTCGGTACCCCCAGTACTCCTATTTATACATATATTTATGCAAAATTACTGCAGCCGTTAGAATTGATATTTTTTAGTTAAATTTCAAGATTACGAAAATTAACGATTCAAAAAGGTCATATAGCATAAAAATTGGAGGGACCTCCAGAACGCTTATGTGGTCTCAATAGAGGATTAATTCTGAAATTTTCACAGTTATCATGTGAATTCTACGAAATTTCAGTATTGAGTGAAAATACCTATTATTAATAAGTGCCAGATTGCATAAAAATTGGAGGGACCTCCAGAACGCTTATGTGGTCTCAATAGAGGATTAATTCTGAAATTTTCACAGTTATCATGTGAATTCTACGAAATTTCAGTATTGAGTGAAAATACCTATTATTAATAAGTGCCAGATTGCATAAAAATTGGAGGGACCTCCAGAACGCTTATGTGGTCTCAATAGAGGATTAATTCTGAAATATTCACAGTTATCATGAGAATTCTACGAAATTTCAGTATTGAGTGAAAATACCTATAATTAATGGTTGCATCAAAAAATGAGCTTGATTGGATGTAAATTAGAGGTACCTCCAGTACACCTATGTGGTTGCAATAGACGCCTTAATGCTGAATTATGCACAGTTATTATTCATATTTAGCGAAATGTCAGTATTGAGTAAAATTACGTATAATTAATGGGTGTATCGAAAATGAACTTGATTGGATGCAAATTAG
>JXPQ01008170.1:8371-18937 GCA_001014675.1 Ephydra gracilis
TGTGTTGAGGACTTGTATAAGAATTTATAAAAATATAATTTCAAATACAAAAAAACTAACGTTGAAAAATAAAAATAGTTCCTTTTGTGTTGGCCGCATGAACCCAAAGATAAGGCACTGAATTGGCAATATGCGGGTGACAAGCGTGTAGTGTAATCAAACAGATTCCAATACGACAGCATAAAAAATTCGAATGAAACTGCCCCGTGGCATATGGGTATGAATGGCAAGATGAGAAGAAGCTAATATATAATAAATTATATAAAATAATAAGCTCTTAAATGCAGACATCTTTATAAGTTTTGACAAAAATTTGTGATTCCAACAAAAGTAATGACATCCCGCATGTGATGAAATGAGTGGCGTGCAACAAATTCGTATAACCTTGATTTCTGCTCTTGTGAAAAGGCCCTAATTATTCTCGGGACATCGCATATTTTCAATCAATTACAGAATTACAGCGAAATTAAGTATTTGTATTTCAAAGCAGCCAATTATAGCAAAAAATTAAAAGTATGTAGCGGAAATAAATATAGTTACTATAAATTTAAGAACAAGCAATAGGCAACGGTAATAACCTTGTTTAAACACCCTGGCACATTTTTTAAATTCGATAGATAGATAATAGGTTTCCAAATTTATTATACGATGATGATGATATTTTTAGTGTTCATTGGAATGTTTTGTCAAAGTGAATACACAAAAAAAAAATCAATGATCCATCTCAAATTCTACTTTCGTTATGATGATAATAAATAACAAATGGGTAACCTAATATCGCTTTCTGGTGCTTCTCTGGCATATGACTATATAAAACCCACAAATCATCGTTAAGTATCATAATAAAATGTCTTAGATTTAAAAAATAATGTTTTTTTACCATGATCCAACCCTCCCGGGAGGGTTTTTACTGCAGTTTCTGGCCGCATAGCATGCATGTCATTGCAGAGTAACTCGACAGGNTTTTGGGCCGCATAGCATGCATTTCATTGCAGAGTAACTCGACAGGCACTTATAGTTTGAAAAAAAGGATTTGTTGCTATCTCCACAAACCCGTACACAAAAACGAGGCTTTAACAATTTATTTTTGGAAAATTCATAGAAAGGTGCATTTTTTTTGAATACCCCAAATCTAATTTCATTTCACGGAAAGTAATGGCATAAGTCCTCATGATCCCAGACGGAGGAATACAGCTCACTCGCATTTTTAATTCTTCTTCTCTATGTGTATATAAAGATTGCAATGAACGACTATGAAGCAAATTATTTAGCGATAATATTTTGAAATTGAGCTCAATAAAAATTCATTCAAAAGTCAAATAATGGGCGGGAGAATAACATTGCGTTGAACGAGAAAATCAATCAAAGTATACTCGATAGAAAAGCGCGACTATATATTTTTGTATAAAATTGCCACAAGAGAGCATTAAACAATTGATAGAGATCTAATAGAAACGCTCTTATGACCTGTAAAAAATATTTCATCCCTAACTGAAATTCTTGCCCTGACTTCATGGTCACAGCGTAAAGTTATAAATCTAAGGAAACGCTGAGAAACGTTAATCATGTTAATTATATCTTTTTCTGTACTTGTCAACTTTCGTGCGCAAATTTATTGCTCCAAAGTTCAAATAAAAGTAATAGCACCAAACCCAAAGGTTAAAACAAAAAAAAAAAGTCAATTCTATTTTGTGAGGTGTTCCAAGACATTTGTATTCATATTGATTGACAATATTGAACTTATTTTGATTTTTGAATATTTGTAGCGTCTGGTAAAAGAAATTAAATGCAGAAAAGCAAGAACGACAGGTTGATCAGATATTAAAAGTAAACTTCCTCAACGATCAGTATGAAGTAAGCCTGGCATCATAATAAATTGTTCAATTTGTACATTTGTCGGTGTATCCCACATGTATTAGAGCTGATTTGGTAATTTAGGAATAAATAAGGATCTCTAAAACATATAACTTTTTATAAGATGAACAATATTGAATTATCTATTGGAGAACCTAAGCTTTATTGAAAAATCGTATTCATTCATTCATCATTGAGCTGAAATGAATATGCCATAAAATAGCGATTAGAATCACATTCAAAGGTATTCCCGGTCCAGTTCTATGGTTGAAATTAATTGGTTCATTTTTTGTTTTTATGTTAAAAAAGAATTAAAATACATCGAATTTTGCCAAGATGTAGACTTCGTTAGACCACTTCAAGAACTTCATTGTGATGTGTAGTAGTGGCTTTAATGCAAACTTCTGAAAAAGTAAAATAACCGAATCAAGAATTAAGTTTTGAACAACCGATAATAAACAAAGAAAAGTCGAAAGATGTCAAAGGATTTTTTTAATCCAAATGAAACTTACAAAAACAAAACAAACAAAAATTTGAAAATGTAGATTACCTTCATATTGAGTCGATAAAAGTTGGGTAAGAGTTCAGAAAAAGTACAGGCAGATCTATTTCTTAAATATTCTGAATTGTCGGGCTAAGANAAACCAGAAATAATCATCAGGAGTTGATCTAGTCGTCTTCGCCCATTTGCCCATTTTACGTCCGTCAATCAACTGTTGCTACAGAGAACACGCTGAGAATTAGTTACCAGACTGAATGCAAGATTGACTAGATCTTAGTTTAAGCTTGGTTCCAAGCAGAGCAAAATTTTTGGGTACATCCAGTACCTCCATGTATTATAACTTTGGACTAAGCGTGACCTAAATGGGGCAAATATTCGTTTTATTCCAAAAGACACAAAAACCAGTTGATCTCTTTGATCTGAAATTAAATGAATAATTTTAGATTGAATATGACGTCAACGTAACCACCTTACATAATTAAATGGACGAGATCGCATATAACTCAGAAACTGCCCAAGTACATATTATTATTACTATTACTATACATTGTGGCAAATATACATTTTATTCCATGCAATAAAAAATCAGATCATTTCTATAAAATTTCGGATTGAAGACGACACGAATAAAACTCATTTGAATTTTTAAAATGGGAAATATTTCTGTATGATCGAAAAATCGCCTTCATACCTATAAGCCCACAAACATCCTCAATTTTAATTCGTATTCAAGAGTACTCCACGTACAACTATCTGGCAATATCCTCATGTATACAAAAGAGAGATTGAAAACAATAAAAAATAAAATATCTCACTAATTCAATAAGTAAAAATGGGCATGATTTGAGTTAATTCACGATTATCTCCAGCACAGCTATTTGCTCAAAATAAAAGTATTTATGTCGATTACCCCAGAAGTACCAAAAAAAATCAAGTCGAAATGAATTGACAAAAAAAAGAACTGAAATATTAAAAATTGGTATTTCAGATAACGTTGATATTACGGATTTAGTAGAATGAACATGAGTTGAAAACATTGAGCCTTAAAGTTTATAATATATTTTGAAGTGACGTGTACTGCGCTGTCCGTTTAAGCCACCTGTTTCACATTCTAACGTGTTTCATTTTAATTTTATACTTTGATGCCACTCAATCATTAACCACTATTTGACAATATGAATCATATTCTTAAACTTCAATTAAAATCGCGTCGTTCTCCAATTAAAGTAAGGTTTTTTACAACCAATTAATTTTCACGAAATCAGCAAGAGTCTCTCTATTTTTGTCAGAATGTATTTCGCAAGTAAAATTGTGGCAATTATGTCATCAGCTTAAAGATAATTTGCGTTGTTTAGCCAGACTTGGCGTAAGCGGAATGCCTGACAGTTGCACAAACTTTCAAATCATTTGCGCGTTTACACTGATTACTCCAAGTAACAATAATTTTTATCAATAATTTGTAATAATTTTGAACTTTCAGAGTTCAGCGGCAAAGTGTTTTCGCAAAGCGAACGCTTTCGGTGTTGCTGAGTAATTTGGTTGTTTACTAACAATTTGGTAATTATTTCAATTTTCGAAATTTAGGTTTTTCCAAAATAACAAATAATTTAAGAGGTTTCGAAATTCAAAAATTTCAAGTTATTTATATCTTTTAATTTTGCTAATTATTTTCTGAGCGTAAATTTTTATATCTAATTTATAATTTTAGCAATAAATCTTACGTACTGTCAATTATGCTTGATGCCAAGATTAAGTTCACAACATGCTTTAGAACACATGCAAATTTGAATTTATTTTTAATTTCGAGCTTATTAATACCCTTCCCGTGGCCTATTTGCTGGCATGCTCAACCAGTGTCAAGAGATTTTGCGTTTGAGACACGCCAGCGCACATTAATACAGGTCAACGAGTTGGTCGATTACATTTTGCTATGCCATTTTTATTAATATATACATATATTTATATTTTCTAATTTGCATTCGAAAGTATATTGTTTTCAAGATTTCGAGAACATACATACACACACAATTTTCTAGTAGTACTTAGACTACTTGATGCGATTGTGGGCATTCCGCATTGCCTTCATGGAGTGCGCAGAAAATTCTAATCATTCGAAATGATTTTTGCATATGCTTGGTTTAAAAATGAAATAGAAAAAACAAAAATGAGGATTCGTAATTAGCTAAGGAAATGAAAAACATTTGGGACAATCAAAGATGTGTAATACTTAAACATTTTACTTCTTGATGCCACAATTGATGCAACGCCATGTTTTTAATTTCTTTCAACACAGAAATTAAATTAAAAAACTTACGAAAAAGTTGTTTCTATTTTCGAAGAATAGAAAAACAGCAATATGGAAAAGGTGGAAAATCCATATGTTTGAAAAACTTAGAAAAACTTTTAATAAATTTGAATTTGCACATACTTTCATCTAAGATTGTGATACTGAAAAAATATATAATTTAATTTTGTTGAAAAATAAATAAAAATAAAATGAAACATGTAAGCGTGCTATAGTTGGGTCAGGATCACAACATGAAATACGCCGCTTTAGAATTCATTTTCTTTAAATAGAGAATTCAAAATATAGAAAATATTCTAATCGATCAAAAACCGTTCTTGTGGTTCCCAGAAATTTTTTGGAAGCAAATGTGACTTTCACCGATTAACGGCCATTTAAAAAAAGCGTTTATAATTTTTTTTTCAACTCAACATTGACATTCCGTTAAATTGAATTGACGAGTGCAGCGTATTTTAAAATTATTCAAGAGCTTTTGATGCACCACTAAGCGCAATACGGGTACGACTGTTTTTATTGAAGCACCTGAATTTAGCGTGTATACATTGACAAAGCGAATTCATAAAAGTTAATGCAACTTAAGTTTCCCATTTAAGACTACATACTTTTGCTGTAATAGACGCATTATTTCAATTTAACAAAAATGTGCTGTGAACGGAATTGATGAGTGTTCCATTGTTTCCCTAAATCAACCTTTTCGGACGCTGAAGACGTACTGTACATTTTTGTTTACCTATTCATAATATTTACTTCAATGTTGGATGTTTATCGCTTAATGAAATTTAACACATTTTTTTAAGTAAAACAGCTATGCTGCAGGAATCTCTGATTGCCATTCAAGGCTTCGCTTTTTGAGAAGAGTCATTTATCATAATTATTTTAATTCAATAATATTAGTTCGTTGAATTTATTTATGTAACGAATTCCGCTTTGAACCCGCTCACTTATCCCTCTAGGTTTTGTCCCTTTGATTTTAGCGCAATCATGTCCATTTTCGGGATGCTTAAATATTATATCTTATCAAATTTCGAAAATTTTGTTGAAAAAAAAAATTGAGGCCTGCAAATGCCTTATTCGTCAATTCACAGTAAATAATTATAGAGAAAGTTCCCCAATTAGTGATCGGTTGCTATCGAATAACAGTTTGGCTGAAACGTTCGTAGTCGAACACACAGATGCTGCTATTATTAAGTGCGTATGATTTTTAGTTAACTCTGACTTTCAAATTACTCGTGTACAAATTTTAAAGCTGTTCGACTTATATTTTGTAAGAGAGAGAGAGCATTTTTAGCGAAACAACTTTTGTTAGTTTGGAGTCTCTGAATAAATCAATAGTTTCTTGCGAGAAAAATGCCGTTGATTCGATAAACATTATTGGGACCTTGCACTAGTGAAATTGTTCATTGAGGAGTGGTTTGCTTAGTAAAAATTAGGCGAAATATGCTTCTTCAACCACGCTACAAGATGGTTACCGATAAAAAATCAAAAATGTCGATGAAATTATTTGGTACAGCAATATGAAATTTGAGGAGGTGGAGGCTGTGAAAAAGTTTTTTCATCCATCAAAATTTGAGTATGCACATTAAATTGCTGGAATTAGGCAGCAAATTGCTTCGTCATCCCTTTTTTTCTAGATTTAGTCCCGAGCTACTTTTTTCTATGCTCCGACTTCGAAATAATTTTCGTTGGAAAGAAATTAAGCGCCGATGAAGAGGTAATTGTCAAAACTGAGGCCTTTTTTGAATATAAATTTACACGGTGGTATAAACATAAGATCCAAGAGTTTCTGTCGGCAATATTTGCTGTAAACTATAAACAAACCGTTAAGTTGCAAAATGTCCAATAGTCGCGCTGTGCTAAGGAGAAATGTAGCCAATCAGCCAAATTTGTTTTTTTAATTCCTTTGAACAGTTACATGAAGTTTAAAAATAATTTGTCATAACATAAGAATTTAATACCTCTCTTGCAATATATTTGATAATTCAAAAGATAAAAAGTAGTACCCACCATGTTATTTAAAATCTTAAGAAGGCAATGTTCGATTGCGTAAAAACCTCAAAGAATCAATTGGCATTCGCTTTGTTTGCTGAAAGGTGTTTCATTATAATTTTAAATTAACAAACTCAAATCAACATTGCTTGTTTAGTTTAGTGAATTATTTAAAATGAACATTACAATTTTAATATACAGGAAGTTTTTGAATTTTGAGGTTTCGAATATAGCGCCAAATGTTGTTGGGAGGAAGCGGAACTGACTACTTTGTATAGTGGAAAGTTCAGAAATCCAAGCATTTGAGAGATTAAATTGATCAGCAAATACCTTAAATTGTCTAGACTAGCGTCTGGAATCATATGAACGTATGGACGTAAGTTGATGATAAGTGGAAATATTCAATATTCCCTTAAAATGACAAAATAGAAATAAGATGTGCACAAAATTATAAAAGGCTTAACTTCAATCAGTTTGGATGGTGAAAGAAAGGTCTTTGCAAGTTACTCTAAGAATTTCGGTGACATATGAGAAGTACTATTTATTTTTCGTGGCCTGGCAACACTAATGTCAGAAATTGAAATCTGGAAGCATTGTTATGAAATTGCACTATTTCAACAGAAACGTACAACTTTTCGATGTTCAAGTGCTGTTGTTTTGTTTTGCGTTAGTTTAGAATACGAATTTGGCAATAAACGGAAATTTGAAACGTAGGTTTTCATTGCATCATTTTTCGCAACGTGCGACAAGAGAAATTTAACGATAAACTCAGTTACTTATTGGTTTTGAAAAACCATTAAAAAAAAATATTTATATCGCTGGTGAACTGAATTTAATCGTAGTCGTAATTCGGTTGGCCACAAATTTCCTCAGGTTTCATTGTTGTACCACATGAAATAGATGGACTGCGTGCGCTTATATTGTAAGCTTGTCTAATGACATATCGTGAGATATTCATATATTCAATTTCCAATGCACACTGAATTGTTCAAGAAACTTCGCTCAAAAGATTAAAACGCCTATTGAGTATTTAAAAAAAGCAACAAAGCAGTTTAAATGACTTTCGATTAATTTCTTTAATTACGTCATATTTTTGTTTCCCTTTTTGTGGATCACTGATTAAGCAGTAAAGCCTCTAATGGGAGCACGTAGGTGTACTGGAGGTCCTTCTAATGTTCATCCAATCAATCCCATATTTGGCACATTCATTGCTTATATTAATTTCCACTCAAAACTGAAATTTTGTAGAATTAAAATGATAACTTTAAATAATTCAGCGTTAAAGTCTCTTTTGAGACTACATAGGTGTACTGGAGGTACCACTGATTTTAATGCATTCCAGCCTCTTTTTGGATCACACATTGATTATATTTATTTTGTGTGTATAATTAAATTGCGTTAAGTTTAAATGCTAACTATGTGTAATTCCACATTAACGTCTGAGTTAGGACCTCATAGGTGCACTAGATTTTTATGCAATCATGTCTATTTTGAACACAAGGTTCCATACCTTGATTTCCCGCTTAATTTTGATTGAAGAGTTTTTAATAAATATTTGATTAACTAACTGCCCTGGAAGCACCCAAAATAATAAACGGAGCTTTACCACATTAAATCTTAACCAAAATGTTGTCTTAATTTTTTCCAAAGAATGTGTGTACCAAATCTCGTTAATCTAGCTCAAGTCGTTCTTTCTATGTTTTTGATACGGTCGGACGGACGAGCGGACATGGCTTAATCAATTCCTGTGCGGATGCCGATCATTTTGGTAAAAATTTTGATTGCTCCTGGACGCTGGTTTGGGTGTTACGTACGTATGACCAAAACTAATATCATCGGTGATGTCTACAAAAACAAATTAAATTCCATCAAAACGCATAACCTACGTGTTGCTTGTATAGTGAGTTTAATCTTTGTTGTAGCTCTGATTCCAATCAACTGCGTAATGATCGGTTATAGTGGTAGAAAACATAGGTAAACTGCATGAGATAGACACGGTAAGCGATCGTACGCGTGTTCTAAGATGAATCAAATCGAAAAAAAATTTTATACCTACGAAGCAGTGCAAAGCAATTGGTCGCCGATCTGGTCCACTGAATGTGCCGATATGTTGTACTGAATGTGTCATGTGTCAATGCTCTGCTTAAGTAACGTAGAATGGTCAATTCTGAGTGGCTCGAAGCCATTTTTTTCGGAGGTGTTGCGAAGAAATTTACCGCCAAAAGTAAATCATTTCCCATCCTCGCAATGTGAGCTCTCACACATTCCGTCAAAGATGTTAACTTTTGCGCAGTCAAAGTATCGAATTGCTGACTCATCTGTCACACATCCCACCCAATTACTTCTTCTGAATAATAATTCAAATATCAAGCTGCTGTCTCAATGATTTACTTGCCGAAAGCGTTAACGCGTTTAAGCGTTAAAAATAATTGTTTTGGAGATGTCTGGAAGGGAATGGCAAAATTAATTTTTACGATAAAGGCACTTGCATTAAAAATTTTTATTGTTATGTGCATTTCACTAAATATATTTAGTACCTTATAGCGTGCAAAACAAAAGCAAAAAAAAAACCACCTCACAAATTGATTTGCATTATCTTACAACAGTACATGCGGTCACGAAATTTTTTCGTTTTCTTTCACTATTATGATTATACACCATTTTGAATACTTTAAATATGAACATAAAATTCAATATGCGGATTTTGTAATTGAAATAAGTGTAAAGAGCTAAAGCAACAAAATCAATATTTCTTTTTTTAACCATCTTGTGCTTGAATTGTTGTTTTTGGAAGATTCAAAAGGAAAGAATGTATCTGCACAAAGTCAGAGAGAGTAAGAGAGAGAGTAAGGACTGATCGCCTTCAAAAAGTATAGGGAAAGATGGGTTTCAAAATTAAACGCTGGTCGTAGAAACATTGAAGGCGACCAAGATGTCAATTACGCTTAAAAATAACAACTACACCAGAAATCCTGGAGGCGGTAAAAGATGTCTTATTGTTTAACCGTCATATTACTGAAAAATTAAGTAGAAGCACGAACTATCACATTGGCAGTATAGCAATATTTTTTGATACGTATTGGGTTTCAGAAAGCAGTGCTCATATTGGGTGTCATATTCGGTAACAATGGAACAAAAACAAATTCGTGTGTGACATTCTCAGCAACGTTTAAAGCGTTTTCGGAAGGATTAAGATAAGTGATGCGTTGATTCATCACTTCTGATGAGACTTAAGTGTTGTGAGCCTGGTTTTTCAGCACCGAAACTAGTTTATGTCCAGCTATTGGTTAAGGAGTTGTTCGCGTCAAGTTTTTTGGGTGCTATAAGAATTTTTGTCAACATAGGCTTTAGTTTCAGCGGTTACCTCTTTGTCGGTGCTATATTTCTTTTCAGCGAATATTCTTTTGGGTTCTGAGAAATGGCGAAGGCTCCCAGATCTTGAGAAAACGGAGGAAACAGGAACAATTCAAAGCCTAATTTATCGAATTACAATCGTTTCCACCGACTTAAGATACGGTGCATTATTCTGAAGAAATAGGACTTTGTTTTCCTTCAAATGACGACGCTTTGCCGTGATTTAATTTTGCAAAGAATCTAATAGCTTATGTAATAGTAACTTTTGATGGGATTTGCTTCTTCATAATAATCGATGAGTATTAAACTATGTGCAACCTAAAATACTCTTCACATAACCTTGCTAGCCTACTGTTGCGTCTAGGCACATGTCGAAGTTAATTCAACAAGTGCATTCCAGTCACATCACAATTGCTTTAATTCTGGTGTGAAATGAGCGGGGATTGTTTCCTCTTCCGCAAAATATCGACGAATCAATTCTGAGTTATTACGACTGAACTTCCAACACTGTTCAGAATCATCTTCATTGTTTTTTTTATTTTTTATTTTTTTTATTTTTATTTTT
>JXPQ01008170.1:21264-32265 GCA_001014675.1 Ephydra gracilis
CAATTTTGGAATAAATTATCTATGTTAAAAATTATATCGCAGTTTTAATTTACTTAATATATGATCAATATTCCGCTTAACACCGGTACATCTCTTTAGCGAAAATGGAGACTTAGAATGATCTCAGCCTACAAAATTTACACATTAGCATAAAATTTGGTAATTACGTTGAAACTTATAGCATTTAAGTGTTTTCACAAAATGAGCATAGTTGTACTTTTAAGTGCAGCTAATTGGTGCAAAACCAGGTTTTTGGGGAATTTTCAAGGAACAGCGTTCAAATTCACTGAATATTCATAAAAGAAATTGTAAAAATATTACCAAGGGTTAAACCAAAAATGGGCATTATTTCACGAAAATCAAAGGTATCTCCACTACACCTATCAAGTCTCAAAGGATGGTCCTAAGGTAAACTAGTCAAGTTCACTAATTAAATGAAGTTTCCTGAATCACCTGGCTTAAAATGGTTATGATTAAATGAAAAACTCATGTATTTGTTCTGAAGGAAACATTGTTTTATTTGTTGGAGTTCAAGCTGCAATATGTCATTTTGCAATATCTATTATTAAAATTTTCGAAGCAACGTATATCACACAGTCGGCCTAAGCCGATGGTTACGTTTTAAGTTTTTATACATTTCTAACACTCAAAATGAGTGTTGGGAGACCTACCGAAATGTATATCTTTTGCGCTACCCGTTCGACCGTCTGTTCGACGGCCTAGAAAGAAGGGCTTGAGTTGGGTTTAGGGAATTCGATACAGATATTTCGTGGAAAACTACTCGATCCAACTTTTCAGTCTAGTTATGCACCGATAAATATTTCGGATACGTCCAGGTAGATCTCCTTACCCTAAATTACTGCCATAATTCGACTGCAGTTGTAATCGATAATGTTCAATATAATTCGTAACTAGATGACTAATGAATCAGAAGATATCTCTAGCACATCTATGTGGTGCAATTAGTCTTTAATTCATAATTAGCCGAAGTCATTATTGAAATCTCAGAGGTATTTGAAAATCGACATGAGTATGAAAATGGAACTTGATTGAAATTTAAATGAAATTTATGGTACCTCCAATTCACTTGTGTAGTCTCAAAAGAGGTTTCAAAGCAAAATAACCCACAATTCTACTTAAACTGCTACTTAACAAAATTTCAGTATTGACTCAACATTACCATACTCAATGTGATTACTGAAAATGTGTACGCTTGGATAAATATCAGAGATACTTTCAGTACAGCTATGTTGTCTGAGAATAGGGTTTCATGTAAAATTATCCACAAAAATCCATTATTTAATTGTAAACGATATATTCTTCGAAGAACAGGCTTTTTTTATTAGAAAATGTATTTTTTAGTGTATTTCTAACTGAATTATTTAATTTTCACTGTTTTTACATTTTCGAAGCGAAGTGCATCACAGAGTCGACCAATGCTGACTATTACTTTATTTTTATTTTTTTTAATAGTGTAAAGTATCTCATGTAAGCGAATATAATAAAATTTTTTATGTAGTTGAAATGAGATGTTGTATTTGATATGCTCATGCATGCAAATCTAGTTGCGCAGCCTAGAACGGCTAATCGGGCACGACTACAAGCCCATTTGTTTGCGTACAGTATTTGTGCATGCATTTTATATATTTATTCTATTTTAATACGTTTCTGTATAAATGTTTGAACACATTGTAAGCCACATAGGCTTCCAGTTCAATTAAAGCATTCATCCCGAAAGCATCACAGTTTACCGCTGATTCAAACAGCGAATGTTTTCAAAAAGTCCGATGTTAAACTACAGTATACAGTACAGCTGAATCGATCTGAGGAGATGCAAATGCAGTTTTTTTATGTACAAAATCCGATGGGCACTTTTTTGTTTTGGCACAGTTAAAAATTGGATATCCTTGCGAAACGTCTACACCAATTAATTTAAACCAAGAAAGATTTAATAGTCACAACCAAGCACATAACAGCTATTTACTAATCCTCGAATTACCATTAAAGTTTTTAATTATTTTATTTGATTTATTTTTCTACGCAGTAAATGATTTTATCAATTAATTATTTACATGTAAATAAAAAATACAAAGTCCGATGCGATTATACATAACAAATTCAAATAAAATCAAATTTCTGATTTATGGTACAGAACTTCAATAATATTAAAGCTTAAACCAGATTTTTCACCTTCATAAAATACCCGAAACCGAATCTTTTAGAAAATATTTTTTTCCTGATTTGAGGTTTGCTTATGTACTGAGGGTACCTGCAATACTGAATTAATTTTGTTAATTTTTCAAAAGTGTACATGATTTACTTACCACAAATGATATGGAGAAAATAAAACCTTATCGTTTCTAGGAAAATATTATCTGACGTCGTGAAATGATTTCACCCATTTTTGGAGAGTTTGTAGAGACTTATAAATTTATTCTTTACAAATTGGAACTTATTTCAAAAGAGGTGGTAATTAACACATTTTCAGTAAATTCTAGAATGCTTGACCTCATTGTTACTCAGTGCGCCCAAAACCCCGGTTTCATCAATTTAGCTTAAACAGCTAGCTTACTTGTGTTATCATCAACACGGTCAGACGAACAGGCGCTGTGGCGCAAAACGGGAAATTACATGGTTTTGAAACTGTTATAAGTGATGGACTAGCTAATGCTAATGTGCCTAAAGAAAAATTCAAAAATTCATTTTTTGTCTGGGTGTAATCTTTTTGAAAAATTTTTATGAATGTCTACTTGAAGTTGTGTACCTTTAATGTGAGTTTTTTGAATCTGCTAGTCAAGTTTACTTTGCTTAGAACCGAAGTTTGCAAGAAAATACAAATTTCATTCAAATTAATTTTTTCAACCCTTCACTATTGCTAGTTTTCTTTAAAAGTGTAATTAATTGTAAGAGGCGGGAGATTCATTTATGAATTTTAAATGTGATATCAACATCCCGTCAATCGGTTGGTCCATGTCCGGCTGTGCGTAGTTTGTTTCCTATGCAAACTAGTTTCTCACTTATCAAGATATCCAAATGGAACAGAATTTTTGGTTCTAAGCAAGCAATTTTTTCCAGTACTACAACTTGGCCTCCACTTATTCTGGTGAATAAGAATAACCAGATTATACAAAAAAAACGAATACTTGTGGTAACTCCGAACCTACTCTGGTCATTTCGTATTTTATCTATATTACAATATAGAATACTTCGAACGCTGCTAGCAATACTGGGTTTTCAGGGCAGTTTCATTGTGAAGTTTGAAAAATTATGAAATTCATTTTTGATAAAGACGGTTTGAGTGAATTTTGGGTCGAAAATTGTTTGATATTAATTAAAGATTGAGTGGTTTTGTGGTCTTGTGATAAATAACTTAATACGTTGAACTGGGCCGTGTGCAATTTAGCAAGCGTCCCTTTCTTATTGTCATCGGGGATAGGAACTGTTCGCCAACGTTTCTCCAGGCATTGGACTAAATTATAAAAACTCGACTCGACTAATAAAATGGCAATGCTGACAGCGAGAATTAATAACGTAATTTAAAGTCTTCATAGTCAAGTCGCTAGAGAGCTGCATTCAAACAAATCTGATGACAGAATGATCAACAATGGTGCAGGGACCAACTATCTGACGGAGTTTTTGAACTTGCTGTTTGTGTCACATACTCCATCGCATGATTGACTTCGGAAGATGGTATCCATCATAATCAAGTTGCGTAATTCGAATTTATGCAACCGGCATGATTGACCATCAAAAAACTGATGAACAGTGTGAGTCACACGACGATCATCACTGGAAATTTCAAAGATGAGTAGGTTTTTTATTTTTATTTTTGATATTCCACACATTTTGATTATCAGTTCTGTTTCTGCATTTGAATTGAAGTGAATTCAGTTCCCAATTTATTTGGCTTTTGAGATTCGTTCGATCTCTGTTGGATTAATTAAGAATTTCAATGTTTTTTGTAAATTACGTTAACCATCGTCGTTGTTTGATGTTGTGCCGCAAAACGAAATCCAAAACTTTGCTTATCATGTCCTTCTCAGTTTCATTCCAACAAATTTAAACTATCTATATTCAATTAACACTCTGGGGTTAATCTGTGGGCTTTAAATATAACCGTAACAGAGTCAGAAGGTCCGCAAGCTTGAATAAAAAAAATGATTAATTTTCAAAATTTCATTATGTGAAAGTTTTGTGTTCGGGAGTAGAGTAAATTTCGCAGAAAAGGCGAAATATCGCATTTTATTGTCCTTATTATAAATCAAAAATAAAATAATTACAATTGTTTAACTTTAAAATATTTAAATAAATATTTTACTAAAGATGTACATCACGTTTTATACTTAAGTGATATGAAGACAGCGAAAAAACCTGCACAAAGATATCGTTCTTCAGGTCTTCGGATATTTGTTTCTTGGAACACATAATGTGGCAACCTAAGTACTGCACAATGAATTCAAGCTTTAAAGTCTTAGGCGCAGAATGTCAGGAGTAAGGGTCATAAAATATTGTTGGCTACTGATCGTGCCACTGTACAAAATCGAAATTATCAGTACACTTATGCCAATCGTATTCGAAATCAAAATGGAATACAATCGATAAGCGTTTATGAACTCAATAAAAGTAAAAAAGTAGTTGCCTTTTACCTTCACTTTCTAACTTCACTCATGTCAAATAATCTGCGTTCATAATAAATTCCAATGATTGCGAGAAATAATGCTTTGTGTCGGAAGTTAAAAGTTTTGGTTGTTACATTTGTACCTGACTGGTTTACAGGCAAATTCTGTCATGGGCAAAATTATTATTTGGCTTAAACATAATTCTTGTTCAATGTTAAAAGAAATGTGTATCCAGAGAATTTTGGTTTCAGAATATCTTATTAATTTCATCATTGTATGGGTAGAGTTCGCGCAGACGAAGTAAGTTAACAGAAAAACAGGACGCAATTATAAAGCAGAGGGCAAGCAAGATTTTTTCAAAAAGCTTTAAAATTTCAATTACAAACGACCGGCAAAGCTGTAAGACCTACATGTTCGTATTCATCGATAGATCGATTCAACTACTTATATTTATAAGAACGTGTTCATTCCATAGAATTAAGTGTAACTGCGCTGGACTTGGTTGCAATCATTGCTATTGAGATAATCTAAGAGTGGGGGCTTAATACTGATATTGGTATCCCTTACTGGCAATACGACTGTACATATACATGTCATTAATGTATGTAACGTATACCAAGTGAATTCATATAAAGTGAAAATAAAACAAAAATAATATTCAATTTAAAAATCAAGAATATTATGTGTTAGCTATTACTACTACTAGCTACATATGTTTCCCATATTTTAATTGGATCGATTGTTGCTGTGTTCCAGCAGAATATTATAAGCCAAATATAAATCGAATTTTAAGTTTTGTTCCAGATTAAATCACATTTTTTCCATGAGAAATTCTAAAAACAAATGCATTTTCACCGCCAGTAACAATTCCATGCCAAACTTATTTTCTATCGTATCATTGATGTGAAATCTCTCAAGTATTTCCATCTGTCGCTGGAAAGAATTCATGTGGCCTGGGTTTCCTAAATTTCCAAATGTTTCCAATACCTTTAAACGCCCGAAATTTTATGTTGATCAAATATCGTTTTCAATTTGCCGTCTCCTAACTCTTTTTCTGGACGTGAATGTTCTTCGTTTCTCACATCAAAATCAATATCACTGGACGAATCAAACTATCTTGTGCATAAGAGGAGAAAAGAGCACCAAACTATAGGGCCCAAATAGATGGAATATGAAAATGATGAATAAGAGAAAGAGAAACAATTTTAAGCATGCCTATGAAAGCTCAGATGTATTATGTTCAGAACCCTTGACACTAATATTATGTAAAAAGTCAAAGCATTGATTTTATAGACAATCTTTGTAAATACTTTGCGTCGTATTTCTAACCTACGCCGTGCAACTAATTTAGCAAATTTATTATTTATTGATTGCCTTCGTCAACTTTGCAACAAATTAATACCCAGTAATATATTTTAAATTTCTTTCCAATACTTTATATATGTCTGACAAAAAGAAAAATTCAATGAATCGAATTCCTTTCATTGATTTGTTACAAGGTTCGTTATCCTGTTGAAAAACCTCTTTCTTTCCCTACACATGGATCTTTTCAGCCAGCCTGTTAACAAAACTCTAAATAACGATTTTTGTTAAATATCTTTAAAAGTACTTGCTGGTGGATTGAAGATACGACATGCAGCTTATTAATCAACTCATATAGATTGCTTTTGTCTACTTTTGAAACATTTTGACACATAGTAGCATTTGAAGTTTAACGTATCCGTGAAAGTTTTCAATTGAAATGAATGTGAATCTGTTAATTATCTCATATATATGTTCCCTAAAAAATTATGAAATTTAATTCGAAATGAGTAAAAAAAATCTTTTTTTTTAATGCCAAACGCTTCGTGCATGTAAATTCCATGATCATGAATCTATGCATTTGTTACAGTTTGTTTCTTTCCAAAGGTTCATTGCGTTTACCAAATGACAATGTCTTGTATTATTTATAATAGGCGTTGAAAATTCTTATCAATTGATTAGCTTTAGGGATTCAACGATGAATTTTAATAGATCACGCTCACATTTTTGGCGATTTGCCTTTTCATGTTTGCTTTTAATTACCACACAAAAAAATAAAAATGTGAGTGGCTTTTTCATATAAAAGCAATTTACTTCCTCCTATAGCTGTGCTGAAGGTATCTGATATATTTGTCCTATCGGAATTAATTCTGTGTTCTCTATGAGTTTAACCAAGTGCAAAGAGTTATATAAAAATTTTCATGACGGAAAGAGCACCGTATCTGGCTAAATCGTACTTTGATTTAATCGTTTTTGTAGTGTTGTTCACTTAATAATGGAATTTCACTTAATAATGGAAAATTTCAATCTAAGTTATGCATGATTAAGTGGTAAAGGCTCAATTGGAACTTCTTAAGTGTTCTGGAATTACCTTTGGTCTTTATTAAATTTTGCATATTTTTGGTAAACATATTTTTATATTTATTCTTAAATAATACTGATATTTTCTAGAATTAAACCGATAATTTTGTATTATTCAAATTAAAGTATCTATGGAGACCACATAGGTATAGTGGAACTAGTTTTCTTTTGCATTCAATGAAGCCCATGTCTAGTATACACATTGGTTATAATTGTGTTGACTCAACAATGAAAATTCGTTGAAATTAAGTGAGCGCTAAGCGTAATTAGGCATTAAAGCCTCTAATGGGACNGCGTAATTAGGCATTAAATCCTCTAATGGGACTACATAGGTATTCTGAAGTTACCTCTGATGTTCATGAAGTCATACACATTTTGAGTGCCGAAATTTATTATACTTAGTTTCACTTAATATTGCAATTTCGTTAAACATATGTGATAATATTGGGTAATTCCGCATATTTCTTGTGCAGCTTAATGGCTGTATAGGAGGCACCTCAGATATGCTATAAACGACTTCGTTGCGAAATATCATAGAAAATTGTCAATTCATATGGCTTCAGTGCACTTACACTCATCATTTTGAATAAATGGGTCTACTGGAGCGAAATATTGGTCGGATCTTGACCAATTTTTCTATAGAATATGTGTACCAAATTTCGTTAGTTTAGCTAAAGTCCTTCTCTCTACTTTTTGGATACGGATGAACATACTTGGCTAAATCAGTTCCTGTTTGCTGCTGATCGCATCAGTGCATTTCTATTGGTATCTAGATACTGGTTCTGGGTGTTACAAATGTGTGGTAAAAACGGCACCAATGAAATTTGCAAAGTGTATAAAAAATAATTTAAATTAATTCCTGAGTCTGATATTTATCAAATCAAATAACCTGTTAACAAAAAAAAAAACAGCCTTCGCATAATGCTCACCAAATCAAATTCATACTCGTGACGTCAATTGAAATAGAGCGGCAATTACTTCCTGCTCTTTAAATAATTGTACACCTGTTTGCCTGTACATTGTTATGAAGGGTGATTAATACCAAATTTGAAATTGGCTAACAGTTGTTAATTTTCATTTGCACATATGAAATTTTTAACAACAAAAATCTGCATTCCATGACATGTGGAGTCTATTATTTGCGGTATATACTAATGGCAAATTCCAAACTGCTAAACTCTGAAATGTCAAAATACTATCAAATAGAGCAAAACATGTAAATAATCTTTCACTGATCAATTACGAATTCCTTAATCAAATCTCAAATTGGTTTCCCATACGTATTCTGCATATTCATCGTGCCATATGCATGGAATCAACAAAATATTAATTTATTTCTTGTCTGAAAGTATATGAACATTATAGCCTGAAAAGTTTTTGAAATATAGCGATGTTATTATATTATTGTCTGTACGTTGGTTAAAGATCGGTCATGTTCGTGACTGGGTGGCCTCTAAAACTGACCTCAAATTGTAATCCAACAGTTGCAGGGCTAGACTAACAACTGGCCAATCCCCCAGTAGTATCCACTTCGGAACATTGATTCTAAGACACAGTTGGGTAGTTTTTGATTCTTGCGCTGGAAAAGGGCCTAGTTGGGGAACTCCAGCCTTGTTGGTGAATTTTGGCAGGATGATGGGTTTTGTGACGGTCAATTGATTAATTGATCCCCACTCTATCATCACAAAGGTAGAATGGCGACATCTTTCGACACTTGCAGTTACTTGGGACTGCGTTTTTGGATGATCGAGGATACACACATTTGTTCTGTTTATATTTTCGTTTGCATTTTCCACTCAATGCATGCGTGAGCAGGTGTGTACTGTGTTCGTTGTATACGGTGAGTCCTTAATCTTCTTTGTTCATGCGTAATAGGTTTTTCGTTCTTCGCAAAAATATTTTCTGTTTGTTTGTTTCGTTTCCTCACGACATTGTTCGCTCTCAGACTTCTCAAAGTGCGTGGGCGGACAGATCTCGTATTCCACACGGACAACTTCACAGAACGATACACAAAATTGGGACTGATTTCCAACGATCACGAGGTGCAAAAGACATTTCCTTATTCTCTCTTGCATCTCATCTCCTAATTTCTGATATCGCTCCGTTAGATGATAGTACACATTTTATATCACAAGCCTTTTCCGTCGCAACGACCACTATGCTGTATGTTAACTATCAGATCAGCAATTCGTAATGAACACGTTCAGTTGTTTAGCAGAATTTATGATTTGCAAACGGTTAAAGCAGATTTCGTGTGATTCACCGGCAATCAGCAGAATGGCCCACCGTGGAATTCGGAGTGAGGATACTGAAGATTCATTTCCAGAATTTGCACGAATGTGAACTTCTGGGCAAGCTGAACGATTTTCCAGGAGTTGCCTCACACAAGATTGTGTAGCACTGTGTATCTTATTGGTTGTAACCGAACAATGGTATGAATAGAAGAATGACTAGCACAGCACACTAAGTATAATAACATCAACTGCTGTTGAATCCACTCCAAACGTAATGTTTGTTTATCCCTGCCGTGTTAATAGTTTGTGTGGCGGCACCCAAATGAATCAAGTGTTTTCGAGTTAACACTTCTGAAAAAAACTAAAATTTAAATCAGAAAAAGCACGTCTTCAGCTGGTTTTAGACCTATGCTGCATTGATGCTCATCTGAATGATTCGCCCACGCATAAGCTCATATAATCGGATTTTATTAACTGTCGCGTCTACTTGCCGCAAAAAATTTTATTAAATTTTAATTTCTGTGTGCGTAACCCAATAGTGAGCACTAGACCTGCATTCTAATGCCTATTGTAGCAACGTAAATAATGTCATTTACATGCCAAAACATATTTATTGTGTCTTTTAAGTGTAATCTTATCACACAGTAAGTGTTAAAGTGTTTATTGGCCGCTTACTTTTTTTAATGATTTTCATTTTGGCTTATAAATCTACCATTTAGTCGTGAATGGCGTTATTTTACTAGAACATTTATTACATATTAGTCCAAACGATTAGACAGCCAACAATGTTCGAATTCACCTCACTTAAGCTCAGTGCATACAGTTTGCTTAGTCTTCTTTAGTACGTTCGACGAGGCAGCATTTCGCATACGAAACTCGTAAACAACAGCAACGGTTAGTGAATTCGCACTTGGGTAATACAATGATTTTAAATTTTTCAGTTGCCCAACGACAACAAAAAACTAACGCTTACCAGTTAATTATTGTAAATAAACAAAATGATTTTAAGCATAGCTAAACATTAAATGCTCCAAAAAAAGCGACAAGCTCCAACGGTTTGACGCAATGTGTTGTGGCCGAAAGTGAAACCCATGTGTCCAAGTTCGTTTAAAAAGTGTTCCACCAACAATAGTGGAAATTTTTTTTCATTTTTAAATTAAACAAAGCATAACAACCACACCTGCAGTGTAGAGATCTTAGATGCAGTGAAGTATTAACTATGCACTTTTATTGTGGCTTTTTAAACTGTGATGATTTATATTAAATACCACCTTAATGCAAGGAATGGTTGCCAGCATAGACTTTTCATAGATTCATTTTTCTGAATACAAATTTACTTTAATATTTCAAAGGCATAAACATAAGTTTTAATTGGTCTAAAATGGAATATAAGACTGCTAAAATTAGAAAGGAAAAAATGAAAAACACATAAATTATAAAAATATTTCTATAATTATATCAAAAGACGAGAAAATATTTTTTAACAATATCTGAAAAAAAGATAAAAAAAGATGAAATTCTACTCCTTAAAATTGTCTGAAAATCAGATAAATTTTCATTACACGAAAAAAAAGGATAAATTAAAAATTCTTCATGTATATTGCATCGGTATTTTGGCAGTCCTTTCTTTTTACACCCATTACTCCTTGTCTCACGCAATTTTGGATTTGTGCGAAGCATAAAATGCATACAAATAATCATTTTGCATAAAATTTTTTGTAGTGATGTATTTATTTAAATTCGACATCAAAATATGTTTGAGCAAT
>JXPQ01008170.1:32279-47760 GCA_001014675.1 Ephydra gracilis
ACATCAAAATATGTTTGAGCAATGTCTGCTCGTGCGTCTAGCCTTCTGTCTGTTAACGTTAGCTTAACTAATTTTTTAGGTACACTGGTGCAAGGTGGGGCTTCTGTGTACTTTACATAAACCAGGCCTTCTAGAACTTACTGAATAAATGGTAACTGTAATATCCTTTTACATACTGAAATGGAATTTTTAAGAAATCATATTATGATTTTGTTCTGAAAATCTATAAAGTTGGTTCGATATAATATCATTTTGGAATATGGGCATGTTTGTATGAAAATTAAATGGAATCTCAGAAATTAATTTGTCATCATCATCATAAAATTGTGAATTGCCTGATTTCCCAAACTCAATACTTAGTTTACATGTGCACCTTTAAAAAATGGCCGTGATTGGAAAAAATGACATGCCCTGCCACTAAACGTTCATATTAGAGGTAAAAAAATCAAACTTTTTTTTCTGACACACCGAGGACAGAGATTTTTCAAAACCAACTAATTCAAAGTGATTATTATTGGGGCTTTACAAGATCAGAATCATGTTCAAACACGTCGGAAATGCAATTGCCAATTTGTATATTAGTTTTGGTCATACATTTGTAACACCAAGAACCAGTCTGCAGAGATCTATTGAAATATATACCGATATGATTAGCATCACCACAGGCTTTGATTTATTCATGTATACCCGGCCGCCCGCCTATATCCAACATTAAGAAGAACGGCAACTAAACTTGATGTACATATTCTTTGAAAAATTTTTCGTCTTTGGATCCGACCGAATATTTTGGGTACCTCCGCTACATCTATATATTTGAAATTTCGAGCGTAAGCTTACTGTAGCCATTAGAATTTATATTTTTCAATGAAATTTCAAAATAAAGGAAAATTAAGGCATGTAACGGTGTTCCAAAAACGGACATAATTGAATAAAAATCAGAGGTACTTCCAGAACACCTATAAAATCCCAAACAAGGCTGTATGCAGGATTTTCCACAGTTTTCATTTCAATTTAATGAAGTTTCACTATTTAGTGCACATAAATATAGTGAATGTATGCATCCAAAATGGACTTGATTCAATAAAAATCAGGGGTAGCTCCAGTACACCTATGTGGTCTCAACGCAGGCCTTAATGCTGAATGTGTGTAGCACAAATAGGCTCGATTCCAAGAAAATTAGAGTTACCACCAGTAGACCTATATGGTTCCATTAGCGATTTTAATGCTCAATTATGCACAGTTATCATTTAAATTCTACGAAATTCCAGTAGTAAGGAGAAAAAACATAATCCAAATGTTCACCAAATTTTTAAAATTCTAGTTTTAAGAGAACATTTATATTAATTAAATAAATGTGCGTGTGTGGTTGCCAAAAATGGAGTTAAAATTTTATTTATTATTAACGCAATTAATCCTGACTAATATAAACAACTTTGTTGTTTTTATTAAATAATCAAGCGAATGGATTACTCTATCGACCTAAGGCAACTGTAAGCTGTTTACTTTTTTTTTAAATATCGAAGAACATTTTAAGCACAAAAAAACGGTAAACCAATAACATTATTTTTGAAGGTTTAAAACAATATCCAAACCGTCAGAGTTTTATTTTAGCATCAAATACGAAATATTAAATGGAATTTCTTTAACACAAATGTGCAACAAATGTGCAAGTTATGAGTGGCTGTCAAATTTCACTTTATTGAATACCAATGCTACTTTTGCTTAGTAGAAAGATTTTTCAAGAGAATATGATTACAAAGTGATTTGATAGTTCATTACCGAGCAATTTAAACTGCAAGAAATTCAACAAATTCGTCACAATTTAAGAATTCAAATAAATAGTCGAAAAATTACATACTTTTCATGTCTTGCAATATTTCGTTAAAATTTTCAACATTAGAGAAGGCAGCCGTTTGACTTTTTGCATGGCGTTGCCTCAGCACTACGCGACATCATTTTGCCTAAACTTTTCAAATTGCTACCGATTTGGTATCACTGGCTGTGCTACGTTTAACAAAGTCTCTGAAGTCTTGTACGCATCCCACCACTCGGTAGGAGATGAACACTTAACTGGCTCTGACTCATCCGTTCAGGTAATATGATCAAGTCAGCGTGTGACTTTGTTGATATGTGACTGATATTGGCGAGAAAGATGAAGTTTATATGCATAGATTCAGTTAGAACTTTCCTCTCGAAAACATACAGCACATGGTCTACAGATCTTCAACGTGTCCATGCTGCCCCGCTATATTGTTGGACCAGCATTACATTTATTCTACTCCTCCATTGCCTATTGCACCTATTTCTCAATTGCTTCTGCTACCAAGAGTGATCCCACATTTGATTCCCATGTTGTTCTCAACAGCTGGAGCTAAGGTAGACAAACCACTTCAAACATTAAGTTATTTATTTCAATAAATTCTCTTAGGTAAAAATCTTTGCAAATTAACACAAGAAATTGCTCAAACATCTTATTGGAATTTTCAATAAATCTAAAGAGTGCGGCATAGAACTCGTGTTAACTTAGACCAATTATGTCCACTTCTTCTACGTGCATGACATTCATAACGCACTCAAAGATAAATGGTGATACTGCGTTTTAAATCTGAAAACAGTTGATTTTTCAACTACCCATTTGAAAAATTGGCGAGATAAGCTCTCCACATAGTGACTCGATTTGGTGAAACACTGTTTGGTCTCGAAACGATCTGCCAGGTGGCTTCTGACCATCACGACAAATTTGGTGATACTCAATGTCCTATTGGCAAGCCTTTGTCCGCCATACCACAGTCAGATGTGAAAGTGAATAGTGATTTCTATTTGACGAAGACACAGTGGCCTTCAAATTCAGGAAAAGGTGTTGTACGCTTTGTCCTTTTGGCGCAGTGTGATGTCCTGGACGATGGTGACTTAGAATGGCTTTGTGGTGCACTAATTGTAGCTAATCAATTTCCTCAGAAACAGCAACAGTTATTACACATCACATTGAACAGGATCTTCTTGTGCATTGATGGAGAACAAAACTCGGCATGGTTTCTTGCGACCATATTCTGGATGTTGTTCATTAATAAAACCAGGATCGTACAGTTGTACTACAGAGCCATCGAAGGTTTTTGTTCGGGCCCTTCTTTTAGTTAACCTGTTGGCAGTGGTGAAATATTTTGAGTGGAATTTGTTGAAGGACTTCACGTCGTGATGGCGAGGTTTTCACCAACAACACCTTCGAGTTTTTTTGTTAAATGTGCTCTCCATAACCTGAGTTTGTGAAAGCTGTTTTTGTATTTTCTGACTGCTCTTTGCAAACTTAAAATTTTATCTTTGAACATTTAATCATACATTTCATAATTTAAAAGAATTTCTAAGCCTGTTAAGTATATATTAATTGATTTCACAAAAACACATGTAAAAAGGATTAAAATATTAATCTTGTCCGCGATCTAATACACCGCAGCATAAATTAAAGATTAGATTTAATAAAAAATTGTTAATGTGCTGTTGGACTTATTTGTACTCGGCTGCCACAGCCTGGTAATTATGAACTAATTTCATGCATAGAAATGATCAATTTCTGCTTTATGCTTTTCATCCGGGCATACCTTCATCCGACCTATGGTAACCCAGAAAATTTTTGAGGTGAAGTTATAAAATTCGAAGTTAGTACATATTTTAACAATTTTGGGCAAATTCGCATTTAGTACATATTTTAACAATTTTGGGCAAATTCGAAAATGAGCATAATTGGGCCATAGCTTTAGCAACCACTCATAATTACGACATTGACCTCTTACCTTCAAATTCACAGCAGTTCATGTTTAATACCCTAAATAAATATTTAATAAGTTTAATATTGATATTATTATGATATGAATACACGAATCTATGCTGTCAGTCGCATCTTTCATTTTTATTATATGTATTACAGAACTTTTTTTAATGTAACTGTACTTCAAATTGATTGATTCAAAACACAATATTGTGCATGTTATACTAGAAAGCTATGCACTGCTCGAATCGGTAAAAGAAAAAGATCGTAAATCAAGGAGGAATCTAATTGATTAAGTTACTTACACATTGATCTGTGCTAAGTGTTTATTTTTAAAATTTTTTTCACCAGCGCATATAACAAACATTTGGACTGAAAAGTTCACAACGTAGCACACAGATGGCGCTATTATTATTAAAGCTATATAACTTAAAAAAACGCTTATTTTCAAAAGGGTCGTCTAAAAATTTGACAGCTGGCGGCATATTAGTTGCTGGGATAGAGCATTTGAAATGAAAGAACTTCCGTTAATAAAGCATTGCTTTTTGGCGTAAATTCTATTTTTGAAGCCAAGAATTGGCTTAATAAATATTATTCGAATCTTGCAGCAGGGGAATTATTCATTGCTAGGTTGAAATTAGGCAAAATACCACGGAAGACGTGAAATGCATTGCAGGCTGTTACCGTCGGAAACATCAAAAAAGAATATTGAATATTTGTGTATGCGAAAGCTAAGTTAACAGTGATTGCCGCGCGAGCTCAGAATCGAACAAACAGAAGACAGAGAATATAGCTGCATAATTTTGATGTAAAATCAACACAATCCGTCTGGAACGAACTTCAAAGTGGAGAAGGACACAACAGGAGGCTGGCTACGTTATAATATTAGTATTTGGGGAAGCACATGTGTTCATAGATTATATTGAAAACAAAACATTGCTAATAATGCTGAAAGGGATTGATACATACAGAGGATCTTTTTATAGATGAAATTGTGCAATAATGCACCCATTTGGAGACTAAGAAAGATAATTTCCATCAGGATAATTCACTGTGTGACAAATCACTTAAAACGATAGTAGAGTTGTATGAATTTAGCTTCGGCTTGCTTCCGCATCCAAACTGTTCTCCAGATCTGGTACACTCAGATCACAAGAAAATTACCGCTGGAAAGCAATTTAGGTGATGAAGAAGTAATCTTCAAAGCTGAGGCCTTTTTGGCGGCTAACCATAAATCGTATATTTGAAAATGGTATCGAAAATCCGCCCGGTATTACCCTCGTAGGATAGTGTATTCAATAATAAAATGAAAATTAATAAAAACAGGAACGCTTGGATCAAAACTGTGCCTCGATTTTTGAATACTGCTTTTACCTGTACCTCTACAACATCGATTTAACTGAAAAAGGAAATTCTAAGTGAAAACACTCTTAAGAAATTATCAGTTTGCATGAAATGTATGTCTAGATGAAATGAGGATGGATATCACGTGTAGGTTAATAAAGAATTTATATCCAATCATAGTACTGTTCCCATAAAATGTTCTCAGATCCAATGGAATGATGCTTCAAGGAAATGCTTACAGAAATGCAAAAGAAATATAATCGATTCGTTTCTTTGATACTGAGATGGGTATGATTGGATGAAATTAGATTAACCGCCAAAGTCGATATGAAGTCGATTATAGATTTTATCCCGAATTGTACACAAAACCTGATCAAACTTCACAATATTTTATAATTAAGTTTAATTAATATCATGCAAATGTAAAGAAAGGATGACCACGACAGATTCCTCAAACCATCTCTGACACTTCAATAACCACCAAATTTAATTATATTGCGACAAATAAACGGAATACAAACCTAATTTTATATTAAGGAAATTTTTACCTTTAAGCTATTTAGAACTTTCGAAGCGCGTTAGGTGTTGTTCGCTCTGTTCCCATAAAAAATGTTTTATCTGAAGGTAATATAAAATATTACAGTGAAAAAATTCAAATCATTAATCCAATGTCATGGAATATCATATGCTCAAGTCCTAGAAATAACTTCGAAAAATTAAAGTCCCATTATGCAACCAGCTGGGAATACCCTGCCATTTAAATAATAAACTTTACGCTGACAGAGCCCGTTGGTTTCTGAAACGACAAGCCAACAAAAACAAAAAAAAAATACGTCACCACTCAAAACAATTTCAATTCAAATCCCAAAATCTTTGAAAATATTTCACACTTCAGTTTCACATATACGGACGTCCTATTCCATATCTTCCGATACTAAATAAGTTTTTGTTTGTGTCCTACCAATGCACGGCAAAATTTGTTCCGCGTCTATTATTGCCATAATTCAGACATTAAAGTTCGTTCATCGGGAATATGGAAAAGTCTTGTTTTGGAACGCTCTTTCAACGGTCATCAGCTTCAGTGTACAAACTGAAAATTATCCAAATATGTACCTGGAAGCAAGATGTGATAAAATTATTATTTCACTGCTACCAAAGTATCTCAGTCTCAAACGAGAGTACGAATAGAGTCGTGCCAATCAATTTAATTCTGATCAGATTATGTCATTCAGAGCTGTCTTATGGATATCTACTGACCAAGCCGTTTTTGAAACTGGTCTAATGAGCTAGTACAAAATATTTATTTACTCTTTTTGCAGTAGAAGTTTAATATTGTAACTACTTTACCTAATTATAAGACTGGCTTAAAAAGACTGGCTTAAAAAGACTGGCTGCCTGATTCGTAGTCGATTGGCACGCCATCGTGACATATGCATTATCAGTAACTATCTCTTACTACTCCTATCCAAACCTGACATCAAAAAAATTAAAGCAATTAATTTCATATTTCTAAATTAAAAAAAAAAAAACCTGATATCATAGACATATATTTCGATGCGCATTATCAGCATGATAAGAATGCTTCGAATATCAAACTCACGACTGCGTCCACAAGCGTATGTCAACGTACCAAATTATATATCTGTCCGATTATATCTCAAATTCTTCCATTGATAATTTTTTTATTGAAATATATTTGATAGTGATTTATTAATTTAACCGATTAACATCATTTTGATGAAATGCAGCGGCAATTAATTTCATTTGAAGTGTTTAAATTGAAGAGGTTTAGTTTTCTTTTTATATTTATAATTTTAATATCATACCTTTTAAAACAATTTTTTTAGCTTGTGTATGAGTTAGTAACATTTATTACTCTAGCACTGTTGTACTGTTGACTGCATAGTTTTTTTCCCACTGCCTTTATGAATTCACCGGTAAACTTCTTCCAGCACCCAATGTCAAAGTGCACTAACGTTGTTGCATCACTCTACTAAGTCTGAAAGGTTCCAGCAATTGATACAGCTATCACTAACCAGACTACATTGAAATTTTTCGCATACGTTCTGCCTACGAAAGATATCGTGAAAAGGTGGCAGAATACCGAGAAGGGTTTTACTTCTGCAAAAAGCAGGCAACCGATATCAAGTGTTCACTTAGTTTATACTACCATTTAATAAAATCCAGAATGGCGATGTTTTAGACTACCCGAAAGAAAAATCAAACACAGCCGCAAGGAAGTGGCCGTACTCACCCATTTCATACAAAATCTCTCGCTTAGGAAGCGTGCAAAGCTATTGTAGTCTGAGTGTTCTCTGACCTTTTTTGATGAAGTGGTGTGCCAAAAATCATGCGTGTTATCGTGGTATGAGCATTCGCGTCTAGTATACACTGTATAAAACTTAAGCTGCTTATGTAAAAATTAACCAAATAATGGCAGTAGGACTTCGGACTTGATAAAACTACCCTCGACTAGGCCTTTACTCGCGAAAAATCTTGGAGATAACTCATCGGAAAAAAATCTAGACACACCACATTTTTTGTATATCAGGGCTGCTTTTGATTATCCAAATAGGGATTACCAGTTTGCCATCATGTTTGAGCTTGACATCCCGAACTTTAAATTAATTTTAAAGGGATGCGCTCAATTTGTCGTGAAGGTTGTAACTGATCTGACGGTACTTAAAAAAAAATCGATTATAGAAAGCATGATTTTCTATCCCATACCTTTTTGAACTTGATAATGGAGCACACCTTTTCTACGTTGGTTTGAATCAGAGTTAAACATTTTTCTGTAAAAGTGTCATTCCTTTCGCATTTGCAACCAATGTAGTCATTGTTTGCAGAATTAAACGTAAGATTACCACTGCATTCTCTTGATTCATTAAAGTCGAATAGCAGACGGATCCAGCAGTTAATGAAAACAAGCCAAAGAACTTCGACCCACGCCTAATGATCCACGCCTGATGATTTACAGAATCCTTTGAAATGGTTAATTTCAAGTTCGGAATGGTTCGGGACGTGGTCTCCCTTTGCGCTAGCGTTCTGAGAAGTAGCATCAGCCTTACATTCAAACGTTATAAATCAACCATAATATCGATCCTAATTTAGGGAGCTAGGGCATAGTCGCTTATATGAGTTGATAAGCGAAAAAGTTGTTTTCGAGAAGCAAATTCCATGGAAGATCTATAGCTATTGCTATGACAATGGCGTATAGTGCATCCGATAGCATAATAATGTGTATAAAATTTTCGGCGATATTTACAAATTCTAAAAAATTTAGGTCCAGCGATCCAGGACATATCAATGTATGATCTTAATCCATTGGAGAATAACGTCGTAGCACGAATTCTTGCACATCTCAATGCAAGGTATTGCGAAGTGGCAGCAAACTGCAATGCTTAAAAAGACTGGCACCTCATGATTGTTAAGGCCTGGATGTTTAGGCTGTAATTGTGCATGAAGTTTGCTGCTCGACAGCAAGCAAACTGTGGTACTATACAGTCTCAGAAACCATTGAAAAGCACTTATAGTCTGCATTGATAAAAAACTTGAAATGGTATCGTTCGGACTTTATTTATGAACTCCTTTGGAACGTTATCCGGGCGCAATGTACCCGGGCGAGTGTGCAGAGCAGCTTGTTCAAAGCACGTTTATACGTCTGTCAAGCACGTTTCATCCACGACAGGAAATGTATAGTCTCAGCACTACTATGCTACAGTGCTGCTCTATATTTCAACTTCATTAGAAAAGTCAATCCGTAAACACTGTCAAAAACGTAGCACCGCATTAATTTATTTATTCTTTGCTTTTATCTTACAACGCGATTTAAAAGAAGAATTTGCCAAACCCCACTTTACAGTAAATTTTGAAATAAACCAAATGCTAAGATACACAGCAGCTAAGATACTCAGCAAAAATATATGCTATTCAGTTAGTGTAACTTATGACCCAAAGCTAGTGTAGCTTAAGCCAAAGAAATAAGTAAAAATATTGCAGTCAGCTTAGGCTGACATTATAATACTCCTGGCTTGTACATTCAATAAAGCATCATCAGCTTCAATAACTCAATATGAATTTCGTAAGTTGTAAACAATTTTCATTAAACCCCTTTATGTGGACTGAATGGCTGGCTGATTTTGATGGAATCATGTTTAATTTTGGCACCCACACTTATTTCGTAGAAATTAAATAATAATGCGAGAATCTGCATTAAAGCCACTTCGAGACCGGTTCAATAAGTACCCATGTTAAAAATGAAACCGCCATTTTTTCAAAAATTTATTTTTATTTTTCAACATACTCCCCTTTTAGGAAGGCACATACGTTCCCAGAATAATTGTAGACCCTCCAAAGAAAAGTCATTATCGAAAAAAGTCACAGGGAGTCAGATGGCATTAATAATTTATTCATCGGCAACTTATCATGTAATCAATATTAATTGCTGTTTCAGTCGAAACACTTCTTGGCTCTGCTTGTTCGAGCACTTTCTTTCAACGGTCTGCGAAAATCATGTCGGGAACATTTTGAATGATTTTTTCGATAACTACGTCTACCGGGTGTCCTAGTCACTCCTCATGAAAACTGGATATTTGAGCGCGTTTGAATTCGTTGAACCAATATCTAATTGTGAGCATGAACATGATCTTTATAAACTTTTGTTTCGACATGCCTTTAAGCAAGAGGTGTTCCCATAAACAGCACCCAACTTTCCCATCCGAAAACAACAAGCGAATTTTCGAGAGATACTGCTCTTTTTAACGTCTTACTCAAATGACTGTCAAATGTAAATTTACCTATCAATCAGTCTTACACTTTTTTAACCCTCTGACAGCAAACGATCATATACTTACTTCCCTCAAAAATGCCCTCTGTCGTCGAACATGGGATAAACCACCCCACAACGAAGTTTGAATAAAAAGGTATGCAAAGCTATCCGAAATATTTGTCAGATCTTAACTGTAATCTTAAATTCTTCCATAAAATTTATATAACAAATTTCATAAATCAAATTCAAGTATTGGTCCCCAGTTTTTCTCTGCAGACGGACGGAAGAACACACGGAAATCGCTCAATTATTTGCTGTGGAGATTATGGTAATATTGAGATAAATCTAGGAACACGTTCTGGGTATAACAAACGTATGGCCAGACCTAAGATTAGTTCTGGCAATTTTACTGGCGAAGTGTATAAAAATTTATGTGTCCGAAAGTTATACCACGCGTATATAGTTAGAAGGCATAGTGAATTACTGCGGCCATATGACGTTTAAAAATTAATTTCACTCTTGTACTCGCGGCAAAATCTGTTAAGCGCTACTGTAATTTTTTTTTTTTATGTTTTTATCAGTATCACGTGGGAAAGTAAACATAAATTACGCGTAAGGGGAAAAAATGTATGACACAACTTTATTGGACTTTTTTGTAAATATTCACTTGGTAGCAGATTGGTTAAAAAGCAACTGTGATAAATATGACAAAATAAATAATCCATATATCCAATAAAAAATATTGCAAATATGAAGTTTGTGATAAAATTCATCGTAGTTACTTCTAAATGCCATGTAAATACGAAACCGGCGCTTGCAACGTGGAAAAGTGCACAAACCTCATAAATTACGAAATAATCAAATTAAAAAGCTTTTCAGCTAATTAAATTGAAATTTCTAAGTATCAATTTTTTGTAGATTGCGTCATGCAAAAGTATCAAGTAATTTATTCTCCTCGTTGACGGTCTGGACTTGTAGAAGGAATTCGAGATACAAAGCACCGTTGTAATCCATGAATACTACATGCATCGAATATTTTATTTTATTTTTTTTTTTAACGACGTGGGTATGCTGATGCCGGCTCCTTCAGTGCGCGCCATTCCTTCGCTTGATGTCTGAATTGCGTTGCATATTCATAAGTCTACGTCCCGCCTAAAAAAATTAATCCTTTTGATGAATGTTGGGTCGGATTTGGCAATGGAAACCATGTTTTTCGCGACATCAACGTGCGGTGCCTTTGTTGCATGAAATACAGGTCTTTTGGCAACAGCTTTGCAGTGACACGTCTGAGGCGCTAATCAATAAAAAAAATGCTTTGAACTGCTGAAAAAGCAATGTCCAACTCCTTCGCCACCTGTTTAATGGTCAATCTGGGATCAACAGTGCGGTGTTCTTTGATGTTCTTGATGTTTTCGTCGGTTTTTGATTTGCATGACCTGTAACTGCTTTCAACATTGCCCACGGACTCACGACCACTTCTGAAAAACTCCAGCCACTGACATTTAATTACCTGTTTTCTAAGTAACTTTGCCGAAAAACTCTTTTCACTTTTTCAATATCGTCGCACCGTTGAACGTGTCTGCACATGAATTCCATTTTATAAATTTTACAAATCCGTAAACACACAAAGTTGCAAATGAACTCAATACGGTGTCACCAATTCCAATTAACGATTTCACTATCATGCATCTCATACCAATTATTTTGAAGAAAATTCTTTTTATTTGTGTCTTAATGTTTGGGAAATATCCAATCCTTTGCTAGTTAATTCAAATATAATTTAGTCTGATGATTCTTAAACATGAACTAATTGGAAAATAAAATATTATACTTTTACTCATTTTGGCAAAATAGATTAACTTTTTATTCAAGGTGATTGTTACGTGCTGTACGAAATTTGCGACTGCTTCCGAATGTTAGCAAGAGCATGAAATTTAATAAAGGAATTGTTCGCGAATATTTCAAATAAATTATTAGTACGCATTGATGTAATGACGCATTCTCAATAATTCTAAGTTACATCTAAGGAAACCTGTGTGTCAGGGTTTATCAAATAAAGATACCTAGAATTTATTTCTCTCGATTTGAAAAGATTTAATATATTCATAAAGTTAATGTAATAAAAAGAGTTTTTCGTTTTTAAATGTATCCAGTTTATTTTAGAAGAAATTTAACTTTTATGTCAATTTTCCATCAACTCTCACCGATAAGCCCTGTTTTGATGGGCAATGTTAACAAAAATGAAAGAGTTGTGCCATAAAAATGTGATGATGGGGAATTATAACTGCCAAGAGCATTGCTTGTAGCAACATAAAGGCAATAAATGAGTACATTATAAATTAGTCATTAAAAATGTTCTGATTACAGCAATTTATGCTTGATAATAAAACTGAGGTGTAAATTTAACACACAAACAAAAACAGCAAAATAAATGAAAAATCACACAATTGGCTGTTTAGCAAAACGTGCCAATGAACTATTTGCCTTGGCGCAATAAATCCATTGCACCAAATGTAGCACGTGAGCATCGACATTAAAACTCTAATATTCCTAATTAATAGTTTCAGTTTTGTATATGTTTGATCTATTGGTAATTAGAGGTTTTAATGATATGAATTTAATGGAAAAGCACTAAAAAGCTCAACTTAATCGTAGATGAAGAAGAAATGGCGGAAATAATTGAATACCCGATACGACTGAAGCATATTGCAGAAGCGCTGTTTAAAAAACAATTAATACAATCTCAACAAAACTTGCAATGGGATAAAACATGAAAACTGAAAAAAATAAATTGAAAATATTTTTTGTTTCTCATTCCGTAACGCGGAAACAAAAATCCCAATGACACTCATCCAATTGTGATAAAGTACTTAACTAGCGCTTCCACGAAAATAACTAATAACTTGGATACAATTGCCCGCAGCAGGTTAATTCAATTTATACAAAAGTTGTTAACGTTTTTGTTTATAACACACTTCCGGTTTTGAGACCAAATGATTCGGTTCATCGGTTGGGAGTATTAGATGAAGACGTTATTCTGGTAAAGAAGAGTACAAAAAAGACAATAGAAGTATATTACTGTCCTTGTAGGACTCCAGTTCCGAGCTAAATGGGTTGGCGTTCAACCAAAACGCTTTCTTCGAATAGGTTATAAATCATATTGCATAGTGATTTAGCGTGACTTTGCTGGAATCAAAGTAGAGCATAGTCGAACTCTTTATTAACCGGCATTTGTGAAATGCTTAACTATCGCTTAAACTAGCGATATATGGCACAATAAGGCCCAAAGTTATATGCATGAATCGCTCTCGAACCGACATCAGGATTTGTTGTCTACAGAGATCAAGCGCATTCTTCAGAGCCATGGACACAACGAAAAACCAATCACCGAAACTCAATCATATATCGCAAAAGTTTGTAATTCTGCTAGGCGGATTTGAGATAAACTGCAGTAATTCCTAATCTCTAAAAGAAAACAACGTAAATGAATAAAAAAAAATAAAACAAAAACAAAAAAAAAAAACGTTCTCCAGGCATTGCTTATCATACGGACTTATCAGCAGACGTGTGATATTCAGCAAAAATTATTAAATCTGTGAAATACTAATATGCTTAAGTTCAGAATAAATATTAATTATCAAATTCCTCTCGCTATCGCTAAATTCACACTGTATCTTATCGCTATTTGATGATATTGTTAATAAAAGTTTATTCTGATTTTGTTTCAAATCTAATTAAAATCATGCTTTTTGCTGTTATTCGACGTAAACATAGAAAGAGCAACCTAATTGCATTATGAAGAAATTAGCAAGAAATAAAATGAACACGACGCATTTCATTACCTTTAACGTAACACCTGAAACATAAAATAAAGCTGAGGCATTCAGTTAGCTAAGCCATCATTTTATGTGCAGCCCATCAGATTGCTGTTGCGGTGTGTTGTGCCAGAAAATCAACATGTAAATTAAATTGAAATAAATTTCGGAGTGAATATGAAATTTTGTATGTCCAACGGTCATGGTCATGCTTAGAAATAAACAAGTCGGAGCTTAAAATTTTTTTGGCTAGTGTAATGAAATTCGATTTATGGAAAATGTATAAAAAAGCCAGATCATGCCTGTGATGGCGCTAAATCTGTCTATAACTACGGGTTCCTCTCATTGACTATTTACTCTCACATTCCCCGAAATGGCCATGCAAAACCAGCAGTATCCGCATTGATATTATATAAATTGCATTATTCCCTAAAACTCAGAAATATGAGTGAATACAGTCAGTGATAGACCTTTTCCTTTCTTATTGACTAATACCTTATTGAAAGACTTCCTATAATCCCAAATGCTACAAATTTCAAATGCATTGGCTGTTAACAGTCGTAATTCGTTGGCATAGGCAAATTTTACAGAATATCGAGCACGTAATTTTGTCAATAAAACTATATCCTTACATGTGGTGAGTACGAAATTACAAACCAGCTGCATTCTGCTTATGCAGGTATTATTTCAAGTCGAACTTTAGTTTCAGCTCAGTAATAGAAATTGCATTAATAGATGGAATTTTGATTAGATTATTCGATCAGATATTTCAGAAACATTCCCTTTGAGGTGAAATGCGATTAGTTGTTTTGTTTTTTATATACGTCGCCAAGGAAATTGGCAAAGTGTAAATTAGTTTTGGTCATACGTTTATAACACCCAGAACCAGCGTCTAGAGACCTATCAAAATATATACCGATATTATCAGCATCAGCATTGGAATTAATTCAGCCATGTCTGTCCTAATCTAAGAAATAGATAGAACGGATTGAGCTTGCTCAACAAAATCTCGTACATGTATTTTATTTAAAAAAGATCTACTTTTGAAATTGATCAAGATCCGACCATTATTTCGCGCACCTGCAGTACAGCTTTTCATTCATATCCTTATTCAAAATTACGGGCATAAGCTTACTCCAGCCGTTTTTTTGCATGAAATGTCAAAATTAAGCGGGAAATTAAAATATAGAACCGTGTTCCAAAAATTGACATAATTGGATAAAAATCAGAGGTAGAAACGCTTAATGCAGAATATTCCACAGTTATCATTTAAATTCAACGANCGCACCTGCAGTACAGCTTTTCATTCATATCCTTATTCAAAATTACGGGCATAAGCTTACTCCAGCCGTTTTTTTGCATGAAATGTCAAAATTAAGCGGGAAATTAAAATATAGAACCGTGTTCCAAAAATTGACATAATTGGATAAAAATCAGAGGTNCAATGCTGAATTACACATTTTAATCACTAAAATTCAACGAAATATCATTATATACTGAACACAAATATAATCTACCCAAAAAGGCCTGTTCACATGAAAATTCGAGGTACTTCAAGTACACTTATATAGTCTCAATAGAGGCTTTATTGCTGAATTACGCNCTATGTGGTCTTAATAGAGGCTTGGCGGCTTAATCATGCAAAAGTTAAATTAAAATTTTATCTTATTAAGTGAACAAATATAATTAATTTATTAATTAATTCAATGAATTCAGACATCTAAGAGATCCATAAAAAGCGACTACAAAAAAATTTGCCATAATTAATAAAATTAATACAGCGTAATTTAA
>JXPQ01008172.1:1415-21790 GCA_001014675.1 Ephydra gracilis
AATGTGCTATCGAAGTTTGCGTAATACAAGATCCCAGCCATATTTCAGTACAAGTTTGTACTTAGATTGTCTACTATCATCTTAATATTTTCCCAAAATTGGCATGAATGTGTGAAAATCAGAGGTACTTCAAGACAACCTATGTGGTCCGACAAGGGGGTTTTAAGTAAAATTGGCAGCGCTCATCAATTAGACTTATTTTGAAATTTATGTGTTAATGCTCATATAAATGGGAATCATTGGATGGCAATCAGACTTACCTGCAAAACAACTACTGGTTCAAAAAGACATTAGTCAAAAACTTAAATTAATTCGGAATGAGTTTTTGTAACAGACATTAAACAAAAATTATCAATGGGTGTAATAGTGGGCTTCAGTAGGTCTATGCGGTCCAGAAACAGGTCTACAAGCAAAATTAGCTTCAGTCATTGATTCATTAAAGTTCAAGCATTTATTATGAATGCATCTGGGCATGCTTAAGTGAAAGTAACACGTTGAGAATGATACTTTTGTCACCCACATTTTAATTTTTATATGGGTCGCCACTGAAAGTGGCATACATATTCTGTGGAAAAATGTTGGATGGAAGTTTGAATTTGTCGAGATCTGACCAAGATTTCAGCCACCACTTTAATCAAAATTAAGGATGTACATCTACAGCAGTTGTAAGAATTTATATTGTAAAATGAAATTTTGTAATTGAGGAGGTAATCGAGGCACCTAATCGTGTCTTAAAAAATGCGCATGATTGAAAAAAAATCAACGCACCCCCAGTACATGCATTTGGTTGCAATGGAGGCATTAATGTAATATAACATATATATAATCAATATGTATATCGAAAATTGGCTAAAATGGATGAAAATCATAGGTACATCCAGTACACCTATGTGATCCAATTGAGGTTTTAAACAAAATATCAGGATTCACTAAATAAAAATGTTATCAAAGTATCACAAAAGGAGGCTTAAACAAAAGGAGGCTTAAACAGTTTATGTAGTTTGTGTGTGAAAACATCAGCTTTTCATCATTATAATCTTAATAACGAGGATATTATAATTTTCGGCTCTATATCTTCAATTCAACATATTATTCTGAAGACTTCCTTGACTTTGCTTAGAAATACAAATAAAAAATTAAATAACAGATCATCAGTAAACTATTAGTTTTTTTTCGAATTTTTTATAACCCCTGTTAAATTCTTAATTCAATTATGCTCTTTTCTTTCATAAATAACGTTTTTAACTTTTAGCTTAAATTCAGGATTGTATTTCAGAACTTGCGACTCTCTTTTAAACTATCGGAGCAAACGCCATTTGATTTTTTTACTGAAATTCGCAAACAACTGCGCAATATTTTTTCCTTCTTTTTTTACAGCCGGAAAATATGCATATACTTAGAAAAGGGCAGTTTCATTTGAGATTACTTATGAGAACCACAAACGCCATTGGTAAGTGCTGCAAACTTATTTTAAAAATTTCAATGCAAGTAAAACTACCCAAAATGATTTAATATATACCCATTAAAAATTAATAACAACTGCTTGAATGAAATACGATTTTAGTGTATTACCCAAAATTTTCAGTAAAAAATCATCGAATTTGCTTAATGTACAATATGCTCTAGAAGAAAATAAAAGAATATACAGATACCTATTTTTCGAAAATTAAGATTATTTACAAAACAGCTTTATCTTAAAAATAAAAGCGAAACTATGAAATTTTATTATTTCGAATTATTTTATCGCCGTACAAAGCTGTTATAGCTACGAGTCTGGTATCGAGATAGTTATGTTCGATTTCACAACGATTACCGATGCCAGCTAATTTTATTATTTGTTTCACACTTGCGTTTCGGGGAAGAAATAAAGCGATACTTTCAGTAACTCGTTTTACTTTCTTCACTAATTCGCTCGCGCCTATTGGCACTAAATATTTCTCGATGTCGTATTCATTTTTCGATTTATATTTTGGTCCTCCCCAAGGTGGACTAAGAAATACAACATCAGCAAACAATTTTTCATTTTCTATAATTTGCAGAAAATCACCAATAATGAATTCAATTTTATCTGAAACGCCATAAATTTTTGCATTATGCTTAGCCATTTCAACTTTAATGGGATCGATATCAATGGCGATCACTTTTCGGCAATTCTTAGCAAATTGTATCGTATTTCCGCCACAACCACAAAAACCATCAATTATAATGTCACATTTCAGGCGCATAGCGAGATTTGCTGCCACCTTCTCTGGGGTAACTGAGAACCAACTTTCGCGGTCCAAACGTATTCCTTTATCAAATAAAGAGAACAATGAAAATCGCTTCCGCCAGTATTTTAACAAATCTTTTTCTTCCAATATGAACTGTGGCACTGACTTTAATTTCCGATTTTTCTTTGTCTTCACTTTTGTTATTGTTGGTGCCAATATAGTGTGCAAATTTGAAGATTCAGTCTCCTCCATATCACTGTCTACGCTGGATGTTTCCCAAACTTCTGCAATTTTATTAATTTCCAGATCGTCGCAAATCACTTGAAACTTTTTCGATTTTTCTGATTTAGGTTGTCTTTTGTTTTTCGTAGGAATTTGCAATTTTGATTTAAATGCAGTTGGTAAACCTAAATTTCTCAATTCTTCTTCCTCCAAACTCAATTCATAATAAATTTCCTCCAGCTTGGGAAGTTTAGACTCTGCGGCAAATCTGTGGTCGCTAGTTTCTGCCTCACGGAAGCACAATGATTTGAATAAATCAATTTGATAATTGTTAAATATACTATTGTACAATATATATTGATCGTAATAAACCTCATCCGAATGCGCTTTCCAAAGTTCTGTCCAAGTTTGCTCGTATTCGCTGGGATTTAGCTGAGCAGTAATTTGGGTCTTTCCCGAAGTAACCTGAAAAAAAACATAATTCATTAGCGAAAAATATTATTTGAATTATCATTATTTTGGTGTATATGGGGATCTTATCCATACTTCATTCATGTGCGATTCCTCTTGTAGGTCTTCTGATTCTGGTGTGTGCAAATATTCTTTATACTTTAATTTCCATTGCGCTAAAATTATATCATTCCCGTGTAATAACCAGTAATCATTCCATTTAATGTTCTTTATATCGTCAAGATTACTTTCGAAATTTTTAAGGAAACTGTCGTAATCGTCAAAATTCGTATGAGTGAATAGTTGATTAAAAACAAAAAGTTGCGGTTGGTTGGATTCGACATACAATGGAGTTGTCATTCTTTACATTATTGAGTTTTGACTTTGGTTCTTCAGCATTCTTACTTGTAAATTCAATTCAGCTAGTTCACCAGCTCTGTCTATTTCTTTTATTCGCCATAAATGAATAGCTGGTTCATAATCATTGGTGAGTTTTTCAATATACTCTCTTTTTTCCTTTTCACTTTTCAAAAGCCTTGTTTGTTCATGAATTCCACGTGAAGATATGGTATGCCCAGTATTTTTTTTATTATATAATACAACTTCTCCAATAATTTCGCAAGTCCTGCCGCTGATTGGCAAGGTTCCACTGAAATGCGTTGTCAACAATTTGATGGAAAGAGTTCCTTCGCGTAGAGAATATTCACTAAGAAATATATTTTTATTACACACATAAGTTGCATGAAATATATGAACGTAAATAAGTACCCAGCTAGATTTGGCAATTTTATATTCGTGATTCCAAATTGATCTGAGTTGAAGCAATGTAATTTTCCTATTACACAACACTTGCCGTAATGTAAACTCGTATAATCTTCCAAAGCGATTTCTTCAACAAGTAAAAACTTATTGTAGTGACAATATTTAGGGAATTCCTCTTGACTGCATGACGTGCTATCATCCAAGTTTAAGCTATGGGCTATCATGAGTATTGTAATTATGGTTTACGCGTAGCAGGCGCGGTTTGCTAAAATCAGCTGTAAACGAAAAATTTACTTGCCACATTTTTTTAATTATTTCATTTAATACACAGTGAAAAACACTTAAGAATATGGCAGTGAAACTTCTTCCATTTCTTTTTTTTAAATGCATAGGTTGTACATCATTTATGAATAAAATTCAATTCCATCAAACCATGAACAGTTCAGATCCATTGTTTCGCCACCGTTTCGCAAATACAAGATTCATGATTTGAGATCCACGACTGTCACCAACATGGTTATTCCGGCGCAACTTTCGCTCGGTTCATGTCTAGACTGCGTGTCATCAACATAAATCTATGTCCCGTCTTTTCTAATGATCACTTGATCAGTTGATGAATGTTGGGTGAAATCATCATAGAAATAATGTCTTTTCTAATAGTCAATGCCATCAAAGATCTTCCATTATTTGATTTTGTTGAGGTTTTCGATGTCGGAAGCCTCCTCCTGCGTTCATCATGGTTTATGGACTCACGGCCACTTCTGAAATGTTTGTGTCATTGTTTTCTTCAGAGTATTAAGGCCGAAATACTTTTTTAACACATACAATGCCATCACACCGTTGAAACAATTTTAAAGAAAAATTTGCAACAATCTCGTTGTTGCAAATTCAATTCCATTTTTAAAATTGTGCAAAATCGACAATACGCATAATTGCAGATGTACTAATATAGCTTACACAAATATCAAGCTATCAAAATGAAAATTTTATAGATTGTCCATGACAAAATGTCAATGACAGCTGAGAGCGCCACACAGTTACAATTCTGGCAACTTTTTAATCGAGGCACTAAGTTCTACTTTCTCACTCTACGTACTAATCCCATGTGGCTCTCCAGTAACCCTATTGCGAAGTATCTGCAAGAGTATTATATTAGCAAAAAACAGTTAATAAAGACGAATGGTTTCAAGTTCACTAAACGCTGCAGTGAATTTTTCTTTCCCACTTATTCATTATTTAATTTTTTATTTTGAATGCAATTTTTCATTATAACTCTTTTTATGATCTACAAATTTTTTAAACTAAGAATACATAGTGAAATAATAAACATCCAAACAGCCTTCTTGCTAAATTTTCCGGTACAAACAGGTGCAGGATTAAACTGTTGAAAACATGTAAAAGGAGATTTATAATATGTAGGTATGCTTGGAAAAATTAAATTGAAAGTGATTCGTCCAGAAATGCCATTTAATACCCTCTTTCAAATTTAATGCTGGCTAAATTCTGGAAATACTTTACTGTAGATTTTCAAAATTTATGAAATATAATCTTGAAGATTTTTCCTAAATTGTACATATAGTGGTAGTATTACCTTTTTACATTAATTAGTGCTGAAAATAATTAATTAATGTTAATATTAGTTATTTAAATTCCCGTTGTTCCATTTTCGCAGTTCTCCATTTTGACAGAAATCTGTTGCTGTAAACCGTATTGCTAACTTCATCCCAGTATGGCTTTTCATTGGTTTTTTAGCAATTTTGAAAGCACACTTAAAATATTGTTTCCGTCAAATTAGTAGAAATCAAATTTGAAAAAATGTTGGAAAACACATTACATCTAAGTTATTTACTGCCAAAAATAAAACAAGGAAAGGAAAGGAAGTAGAATTCTCTTATCGAATATTTTATATTCTGTTGATTGAAACACCAAGATTATTTCGATTTAGGAATTACATGATAATTATGCTATTTCGTTAATCTTATTGTTCATTGCCCTCAACTAAGACTGAAAACTTTAAATACAGATGTTGTAAATATGAACATAAATAATATTAACTGTTTAAGTGGCAGCATGAAAAGTATTATTTTGAATAAGAAGAAATAAGAAGAAGAATCAAACCAACAGCGTCCTAAGGCGCATTGGTAAGGATTTCTTAGTGTGTGAAGATTTAATAAATTAAAAAGTTTTTGAAATAAACTAAAATAAATTGAGTTGCCAAAATGGCGTTCATGAATAATGTAGATATGGTAGATGAAGATGCGGCTGATTTGCAATTTCCCAAAGGTAAGAAAATCTGTTATTGAGCAAGTGAGCCTCGTGTATAAATTACGTAGATTTTTGTGACATCTGTCGCAAAAAAATAAAATATTGACCTGGCAATTTTCAGATCTCGAACAATATAAAATTATAAAAGCTCAAACTGACAATAATACAAAATATAAAACAGCGTTTATTGACGCCAAAAAACTGAGCAGTACTATAGAGGAAGTTGCCGAATTATCGAGCGGTAAAAGGGAATGTAAAGAAGGTCAAGATAAATGTGCCTTATGCAGGAATACATTGCATGAACCATACATAAAATGTGCGGACTGTGATTGCGAAATATGCCTTGCATGTTTTGCTAAGGGGCGCGAAAATGACGTACATCGAAATAATCACCCTTATATCATAATACGTGACGATATTCCAATATTTCCAACAAGTTCCGAAACGATTTGGACAGCACGGGAGGAACGTATTCTGTTAAAAACGCTACAGAAAAAAGGTTATGGGAATTGGGATGCAGTTGCCCGATCATTAGATTTTCGGCATTCTCCCGACGAATGTCGCTCTCATTATCATAATTGTTATTTTGGGGGTATTTTTGAACGTGTTTTGGGCTTAACACATTCTTCTGAAACATACTTCCCTGAAAATATGCCTTTTGTTGTTAAAATGCGTTCAATAGAACCTCCTCGTCAGGATGATTTTTCATCAATGCAATTTAAATTAAACGCTGGTTATCGTTGTGGACGTGGCGATTTTGACACTCCATATGATATGTCTGCGGAAAGTTTATTGACGCTGTTACTTGAGACAAGTGATCAAAGTGGATATGATGAGTGTTATAGCAATAATCGGTGTGCGGCAGAGGATGAGCTCAAATTTGGTGTTGTACGAGCCTATAATAATCGCTTGCGGTAGTTATTAGAATTAAAGAGCATTAAAGTACTATCTACTTTTTAATTTATACGCTTTACAGTGAAAGGCATCGACGTTATAAGATAATGCGAGATAATGGTCTTATAATGCCAAATAAAGCGATTGGTTGGATAACAAAGTGTGCTGATGCATTTCACACTGAATCCAATTGCCTGCGTTTCCTCACTTTTATGCAAATAAGCAAACCATTAAAATTCGATTTGCTGGTAGAATCTCTAAAGCATTTTCGCGATTTGCAAAAGATGATAATCAAGTAAGCCATTACCAAGCACAATTCGGAAATTGTTTTAATTATTTGTTTCCATGTACAATTCAAAAGTCTTTATGAATTACGCCAAAATGGAGTGCGCACTCTGTTAGGTGGAGCACATTACTTTAAGTTTAAAAAGAAGCGGCAGCAAGCAGTACGTGATCGCGTTAAACAAGAAAAACAGCGTGTGTGGCGTGACTGGCGCAACCTTATACCAGATTTAAATAATTCTTATGGACATCCCTATGGCAGAAGGCAAATGTTCCCAGGAAATCCTCGTAAGAAGGCTGGACCACTAGATATCGTTGGTAAATTCGTAAAATCTAATACTTTGTATTAATAAAGTACAAGCTGTTGAATTGCAGGGCTACCTGGATATAACAAATTAGATAAAAGTGAATGTGATTTATGCAGCGTCGCACGTATTCTTCCGCAAGCTTATATTAACTACAAGAATATACTTATATCAGAAAATGCAAAAGGCGGCCACGTACGACTGATTGACGCAAGACGTCTCATTAAAATCGATGTTAATAAAACAAGACAAATTTATGATTTCCTTATTGAAAATGGCTATATTAATAAACCTACATGAACTCAAAACTTTCCAAAATTACTATTTATTATTTGTATTATGCAATGAGGCTCATTTGCTTGTTTCGCCCTTAAGTGCATTGAATGGTATTAAAAGTGTTTTGTTTTGTAAACATCTTAATTTATAGAGTTTGAAAATGCTGAAACACTGCTCATATCAGAGGTGCACATGTTGCTAGACCATCGAAAACGCCAGAATGAATCTGCTGATGAAGAACAAGAGTTTTCAGAAGTGTTTATGAAAACGTATGCATATACGGACAGTTTCCGTAAATTCAAAAATAAAGAGACTATTGCGGCCGTTAGAAGGTAAATAATTTTAATTAATGCTATAAAGAATAAATATGTATTCTATAATAAGAATGGGTTTATTACTTTTAGTCTATTAATGCAAAAGAAACTTCACAAATTTGAATTAGCAGCATTGGGTAATCTATGCCCAGAAGTCCCTGAGGAAGCCAAAGCACTTATACCATCATTAGAAGGGCGTTTTGAAGATGAAGAGCTACGACAAATCTTAGATGACATATGTACAAAGAGAAGTTTACAATATTAGTCATCAAAATAAACCATATTAATTAAAAACAAATGCTTTTTCTTAACTATTTTGGATGGAAGAAAGAATTGCATTAAACTGCATAAAGACCAAGGTCCTTTGTAGTGACGTATGAAAATATTCATTCTGTCTTTGCAACAAGGACCAGTAGTGCACTATTTCCGTGTTCGTTAAAACTGCCATTCATGACAGTTAGTGCGGAATACTCGCATAGGAAGCGATCGTTTTGTGAGTTGGGAATACCTAGCGTTGAGATAGGGTACAGTCTTTTTCTGCAACTACCACCGTTCGGATTGGAATCAAACCATTTATGTACTGGTCCTAACTCATCCATATCTGCGATATTACCTAGCTCACGTAGCCTCTGGGTTGAAGTTGAAGTTTTCCACTTCAATGGATTCTCCTAGGCAAGAATCTATGGAAAATATTTCGTCTTGCTCTCACCAAATGTCAGTACCATCTTCAGTGCATCCTCAGCGAATCAGGAAAATAGTGATAGTTTTTTCAAAACAGAGTACAGATGATTTTAGCTCAATTTCTGATGTCCTCGTTGTGCAACATAGGAAATAGAACATTGACTTCAATCCCTTAGCATCCTTTCACGTGACCAAATTATACAGCTGTCTTATTGGGTGGTCAGGGTGGTGGGACGGGGGTAGTATTAGGAGTAATAGTGGTAGCGCTTGACATTTCCTTGGCTGACTGGTCTGCGTATTTAATTGAGTTTATATCCTTCACCAGATTACCCTTATATTCTTTGCAGAATGAGCTCTAGTTTTGAAATATTTCTCTTACCAATTCCTTATACTATCTTTTCATAAACTCGTCTGTGTCTGAAAAGTGGCTTTTCTTCTATTCTTTTTTCACGGTATTTCTCGATGGATCTCAACATTTCTGAAGTATATGGCATCTTATTGCTGCTTGCCGGTATTCTGAGGCTGATTCCCACGTTAGTTTCTGCTGACTTCGGTAATCAATCCACTCCTCAACAGCTGTTTATAGACTATGAGCGATGTGTCGCCATTGTGTGTTCAAGAAGGATTTAGAAGCAGGGTATGACTAAAGTGTGTGGACATCGAATTGGCACTACGCTCGGTTTAGAAACTTTCTGTGCATGTGCGCATAAGTACACTCTTACCTTGCCAGCGACAAAGAAGTTATTGGAGTCGATGTTGGCTACTCTTAAGGGTGTTGTTCTCGACACTGTCATAAGGTCTGATGCATATCGAGGAGCTTGTCGTTCGCTGAGGTAGAGCATATTAGTCTATAGGTATTGTCGATATTCTTGTTGTGTAGACTGAACCTTGCAATAGTAGTCCTACATATACCTTCTCTGCACACCTTGGCATTGAAATCACCAATAATGATTTTTACATCAGTGTTAAGGAATTAATTATGGATTCCTAAGCTCCTTATAGAAGACATCAAGTGTCTTCGGCTCTGACTTGCTACAAAGCATTACCACTCTGTTAGATGTAACAGCACTTCAGTTTTTAGCAGAGCTACCTCGTTGAGAACATTTTGTCTTTGAAGAGACCTCAGTCAGTTAATACCCAAGGCAATATTGCTGTTTTTATTGGTGAATGTTTTACATGGCAAATACCAACGTATCTTGGGGAAGTTCCTATGAAAATCCAGATGTCGCCCACAATGCAGGAAGAGTGAGTGTCATAGTTGCCTATGACATGCCCCATATGAGCACAACACACCCTTTAAACCCGTTTCATTTATATCATACATTTAAATTGTTGCAGCTATTGATGATAAGAGAGAGATTGCTATTATGATATTCAATGTTGCACTTTTAGACTCAATGTCACAATTCCAATGCATTGTTTTTCTTCTTGCTGTTGTTCTTATTGACATTCTTTTCATAAATTAGGCTTGTATGTACGAATATGCTTGTGCATTTAAAAACACAATTTTTGTAGTGTCTATTGTTGTGTTGTTGCTTGTTCAGAAAACCAAATGACCTAACGTTGGTGCATGCCACTATTCATAATTATTCTAACGTGTATTATAGATTTTCTTGGCAATTGAGCTTTGCGTTGTAGTATTTGCTTTCTCTCCATGTTCATTTAATATTTGTGATTATGTTCGATTTTAGTTTTTGCACGGATTTCGCATAGACATGACACTGCAACTTAATATTGAAAAGTTGAAAGGTCTGGACAATTATAAAGCCTGGTCAATGACAGTGCGTGCATATTTAGAATCAGAGGATTTATGGAGTGTTGTTGAAAATGGTCCAGAAAATAATGAAGAGGTATGTCAAGCGTTTTTCTAAAGGCGCCCTTTCACTGATAATTTTTTTGATTTATTGCAGTCCATAATGAAGGATAAACGTGCGAAATTTCTTATTCTCTGCTTAATTGAACAAAAATTGTGTCAGTTTATGGTAAGCATACGCACAGCCCGAGATTTATGGAATTACCTACGAACTCAGCATTCTTTACGTTAACTTTAATTGTACAATAGACAAAATTTTTAGATAAGCAGAAATTGTTGGTAACAATTACCGTTTGCATTGACAGAAGTATAATTAAATTAATTAGTAAAAACAAATAAAAAATAAAAATAAACAATTGAGATCTCAATTTGCTTAGCATTGGAAAATAGGCTAATACATGGCCATAAATAAAAAACGGCACCAATTTTACAGTAAACTGCTTATTACATTGGGGACTGGCAGTACTCTACAAACTTCCCAATCATCAGTATATGATGTATACTGTGAAACATACCAAATAAATACCCAATAAATTTTTCGGAGTATCCTGTAAATTAAAATGTACTTATTAGTATTTTATTGGGAAAGTTGACGGCAGATGCCAGAGACCTTGTTAAAAATCTATTTTGTACACTTGATACGCTAGACAATAATTCTTTGTAATTCTGCGTGATATAGTGGGAAATACGACAACTGTGACTAACAAATAAGAGTGCGAAACCCAAGCCTCCCCAAATGAGAAATGGTTACAATCGGCTTAGGCCGACAGTATAATACACGTCGGGGTTAATGCTCAATTATGCACGATTATCATTTGAACTCTACGAAATTTCAGTATGAGTTGCAAATAGACATAATCCAAATGTGTACCAAATTTGGGCGTGATTGAATGAAAATCTGACTTATCTCCAGTACACCTATGTGATCTCAATAGAGACTTTAATGCTGAAATATGCACAGTTGTCATTTCAATTTAACGAAATATCAGTATTGAGAAAAAAAGACACTTTAACGCTTAATTATGCATAGTTATTATTTTAATTCTACGAAATTCCAGTATTAAGTAATAACGAATATAATCAATGTGTGTACCAAACATGGGAATGATTCGATGAAAATTAGAGAGACCTCCAGTGAACCATGTGATGCCACTAGAGGCTTGACTGCTTAATCATGCATAGGTTATGTTTAAGTTTTAAAAAATTCCATTATTAAGGGAACGTATATATAATTAATGTGTGTACCATTGATTCATTGAAATCAAACACCTATATGGTCCACAAAAAAGGAGTTTAAAAAATTTGCCGCAACCAACGAAATTCATCCAGACTAATTTACCGTATTGTGCTGTTTCGATGTGTATTTTAGTGTCGGCCTATTCCGAATGTAAACTTTTTACTTGTTTCTTAGTAAAATCTGGTTTCACTATTCAATATAGTTGCTATCTAGAGCTGTAATGGTCAGGCAATTTTTCATTACCGTTATTATAATACGATTTATGTTTAACCTCAAGATAGTGGCTACCTCTTCATCAGCACTAAATTTCTCTCTAGCGAGCATCCTGTCGGGGCCTGACTTAGGAAAATTGTCCCTAGAGCCAAGATCTGGAGATAATGTTGAATGCGGAAGCAATTCGAAGCCAAATTTTATCGTTTTCATTGACTTGTGACCCTTTGCATTATCCTGATAAATCAGCTCTTTCTGTTTTCGCATTATAGCCGTTTTTCTCGATTTCATTGTTCAAACTCTCGTATAACGTCGCTTTTGATGGTTTTTTCTCTTCTCAAGATGATCGATTTATACGTTGCATCTTTCTACGATTAGAAGCTGATTCGCCGCGTGCACTCTACTCATGTGAGAATTATTTTGATTTTTGTGTAAAATGATGGAGCCATTTTCATCCGTCTTTACATGTCGGCGCCATGGCTTCATTAATTTTTTTTGTCAAAACGCAAAGCTTTTTTAAAATATCAAATTCGTTTTTATCCATTTTGTTCAAATTAACAAAAATTGCTTAACTCAAAATGTTCTATCCTACAAAATAATATCCCCCCACGTTTTGGTTATAATGGACAATAGGAGACTTAAAAAACCGTGTAGGAATCCTAACAAATGGGACTCCATAATAAAAGGAAATGTCGGTAAAACAGTAAGCTTCTTATTTCACAAGGTATGTCATTTAATAAACCGCCATCCCTTCAAATGTGTATTAGAAATTTTTATTTCATAAATTTATCACAAAAGTAAATAATTTAATGCAGTTTGAACTAAAGAAGCCTGTAAAAAAAAGATAACAGGCCCTGAAAAAAAACACTATCCGTACATTAAGTTAAAAGCCTGAAAAAGATGATACCCACAGGGTTCGGTAGGGTACAAAAAATCCAAAAGCCCCGATAACATTAAATAACATATGCTCACACGTTCGGGCATATTTATTTTTCGATACAAACAAAAGGCCATATCGTTCCTTGTGTTTTACATGTCACAATTTTTCGTGCAGTTTTCTAGTGCGAACAAAGGGAAAGAGCAGCTTTTATCCAAGAACATAAAAGTGGAGAAATGTTATGTTGATGTGGAAATTGATAACTGTTTAAACTCCCTTAACTCCGAAAAACTTATTTCAGGGAAAAAACCGAGGGACATTTTTGGGTAATGTTTTTAGCATTCCTGGTAGTTATACAGAAAGCGAACACCTATTCTCGACTTCAGAAAGAATTGTGAATGAAAGAAGGAGATTGGAAAAACAAAACATTTTTGTTAATACATGTAGACGTATTTAAAAAAATCAGTAGGTTCTTGTATTTTATTTACTCAATTATATGTTTGCAGATCTAGGCGTTCGATAAGAGTTCGTTGCGTATGAACATCCAATATTTTTGAGAGCTGATCTTAGAAGCAATTCCTCAAAGTAATAATAGCAACCTAGAAATAGGTCTACAAGCGTTTTTATTGAATTAGAAAATGTTATAATCTAACATTAAACTAAAATTAAGTATCTTCTACGATAACTGGCAGGTCTTCAGGATCCTCATCGAATAATCCATCAAATTTCCATCTCAATGATTTATTCAGTTTTTTTATAAGCCGATCCGCATTTGCATTTAAACCAGCCAAATTTAAATTTATCAAAAATGCACGCACATCTTTGTAAACAGTATTTCGTTCGGTTGGCTCCATTAATTCTTCTGGCAAATGGGGCAGTTGATACGCCAATACTTCGCTGTATTTCATATAGAACAATTTGAATTTCTCAACTGCCGTATCGCTGTGTGATAACAAATTTAATAATCTACGCCAATTTGCTAAAGAGTCTATTGAATACCCAATAAGAAAGAATACAAATGAGAGCTGGATTTCTTCGATGACATTATTTGTTGTTTCAAAAGTATAAAACAGTGTATTAATAGCTTCAATACAGTCGAGTGAGTGCCTTGATATATCTGCTGCAGTTGCATCTTTTGGTATTCTATCTGGTAGTGCGGTAAACCTAGGTGCTGTGCCTTCAATCGGTTTTAAGTTCGGTAGCAGATCATCTTCCTGCGTTATTTGCTTCAGACTTTGTAAATTAAAAGTTTTAAGTGGTCCCCGTGGTCTATCTTTGTCAGAACAAGATTGAAGTTCAATATTGGTACGAATTATACCTTTTTCTGGCTTGCACCGATTAACTGTAGTCTCAGTTACACAATCTATTAAATGTCGCCAATTACCGAAATACCGTAAGTCATAGGGTGCTAAAAATCTGTCTAGGCCCTTAATATTTTCACGTATACGCCGTTTTTCCAGTTCAGGGTTATCGATCTGCCGCTCACGGAGCTCCTCAGTTACATTGTCCCATTCGCGAACTAGTATTTCTTGTTTTTTAAAGAAATGTACAAAACCAACCCTTGGAGCTGTATCACCATACGGACCTTTCGATGCACACCATACGTAGTGAGGGCCAGGTGGTATCATTTTTATTCCACGAAAGTTTTCTCCCACTGTATAAAAACAAAGATCAATACCAAATTCTGTGCCAAGCGGAACACCTGCAATTATAAGAACAGCTCCCTCAGACAGCAATTGCTTGGCCAAAACAGGGTCTACACTCAATGATGAATTATCGGAATTCATATTCAATTTGTTTTACATTACCAATCGTTCAAGTATATTATTGGACGCTAAGGTGGCCCAGCCTGTACATGCGATTTATTGAAAAGTAACTAGATAATTATAAAAAAGAACATTAAAAAATATTACTATTTTTAACATATCGTTCCATACGTTTTATATCGAACTTGACGCTTTTGAGATTGTAATTAAAAGAAATCGATGGTTTTAAGTTTTATTCCTTCTAAACATTGGCAGTTGAATAATTATGATATAATTAAAAAAATGTCTTGGTGTCTTGTCTTGATAATAAAATATACTTTAGCTGTTATTATTTTCTTCTTGTTTCCATTCACAATAGATGATACTTAATGAAAACAGTGGTGTAAAGTGAAAAGCATTGCTTGAATCAAGCTGATTGCTATATACGTTTAAACGAGAACTAAAATTGGTGCGAGAAGTTACTTTTTATTTGCCTATCAAATACGAGTACGAGAACCATTCAGCAAAATAATTGCTTATTCCATTGGCATATATGTCGTTATGAAGTTATCAAACAAATTTTAACGGCATAATTAAATTGGCCCAGTTTTCTGCAGTAAGCAATTGCAAGGTGAAGTTGTGGTAAATTTTATTAAAAGATTTTGTGGCATGCGAAATATTAATGAATTTAGTAATTATTTTTTTCATAAAAAGTGTTTAGTGCAATAAGAATACATTAAACAAAATATAAATAATTAAAATATATAGTTAGATGATTTTTTTAGGATAATATACTTCATAGCCATTTTGAAAATTTCCACTTCTATGTGAAATTCATCATTATAGCCTTCGTTTTGCTTTACTATAGTACTATTTGATATATAAATAGTGCTCGATTTCGTTAATTTTGATTTTAATTTGATTGATTTTAATGGTTTTATAATGGTACTTCAAGAATTTAGATTTATAATATTTATTAAATTTATCATCATACATAACGCTGTTCAATATACCTTACTGACACATTATTACACTTACTCCAGTGACAATTCATTTATGAATTGTATCCCTCAAGTCAGAATCTGCAAAGGTACCAAAATACGTTTCTACAGCTGTGAAGACCTCATCAATTGATAAAAAAGGCTTTCCACGCGAACATTGTTTTAGGTCTGGAAACAGAAGATGCTCCAATAATTTGTATTTAAATTCATGGATTTTAGCCATTGTGAAAATGCTCTAGTCACACGGTTCATTGTCCTGAAGAAAAAGTACAAGGCAAACTGGATGTTTTTTCTCGTTCTTTTCTTTTAGCTAATTCAATCGAATATAATCAAATTCAGAACTTATTGTTTTATGAGTTATAAAGTGATTCGCAAACAAAATTATTGCGCATACCAAAAAGCTCGACTTATTTCTAGACATGAATTCATCTCGAAGACCCGAAGAACCAGGTTCACTCCACACTTTGGCCTCTTCTTTTGATTCAGGATGAAGGAGATTGATCCAAATTTCATCGACCGTGATGAGTCGATTCATAAAACCCACTTTATCCTTTCGAAAACGCTCTAACTGGTTCTGAGAAAGTCGCATATGATTGTGTTTTTGTTTCATGGAAAACAAATGCTGTATCTACTGTGCAGACAACTTTCTGAATAATTCTGTAAAAATATCGCTGACACTGCTCAATATGATGGATATCTGATTTTTTTTTTCTGTTTTTGAACGTGTTCGACGAACAGGTTTATATTCAGGAATCCATCTTTATATTAAAATAAAGTCAAAGATTCCTTTTGTACTTTGAACATTCGTTTAAAAATTTCATTGGCTATTAAATCGAAATTTACGAATACCATAAAAAAATAAAATAAAAATTCAGACTGTATAAACGCGTTGTCTCACCGAATCGTACAATTTATGGCACAACCTGGTACACTGTAAAAAAAAAAATGAAGTACACTTACTCAATTGCCCATTTGAATCGGTGCTAAGTCTTGGCCGCACCAATCTGAAAAATTCTCACTTATTTCGGCCAACGATGTCTACACCGTCCGCGTCGACGAGAGGCAAAAGGCTCATAGAAAATGGACCACCGAGATTTAAATACGCAGCATAGACGATTTTCTGTTTCAGTAAATTGGTAAAGCTGCAAAACAGGAAATGACTGTTGTGCATTAAAAGGCTCAATAAGGTTAGCTCCAATCTTCACACTGGACCTGAGTATATAAATTACAATTAGTTTAAACAAAATTTTGAATTTTTCTGCTGGTAGTGTCTAACATTGTGTCGCGGAATGGAAAATGTACAAAATAATGATTTTCCGGTAAATACAATTCGCAAGAGTATCCTACATTTGGAAAGTCATATTTCTCATAAGATTTTCATGATTTCAGGGTTTAACTATAATAAAACAGTTAGGCTGAAAATGTCGTAGGCTTACTAATGGCGCTACTAACATTGAATCTAAATTATTTTTAGGTAACCATAATTTTGAAAAGACTCTTGTAAAAATTTGATAGCTGTTGGTTTACTAGTTGAGAAATAGAACATTTTGAGTGAAGGAACTTTTGTTAGTTTGAAGAAAATTGATCAAAATGCATTTCGAATATTAAAAACATTTGGACAAAAAAAAAAGGAAATACTGTTGAAGCTAAGGCTTGGCTTGACAAAGATTAAGCGGGCCCTAATAAACTGAAAGGAGCACCGAGGACGATGTGAAGTTGATCGATATTGACATAGCTGAGACTGTAAAAATATTAATGGAATGCGCTGTGGGATCACATGGAGTTATATCTATCGATAACCTTGAAAGGGAAATACCATAAACAGCATATATTACATAGACTTATAGGAGCGTTTTAAAAACAAAATCGCGAAAAATTACCCCATTTGAAGATAAAGTGCACCGTAGCAAAAATCAATAGAAACGAGGACAAAATTACATGAATTGCTGCCACATCCCCTGTTTTATCCAGATTTAGCCCGCAGCGACATTTCCTTTTCTTAAATCTAAAGAGAATGCTCGCTGGAAAGGAATTTAGCACCGATGAACAGATAATCTAATGGTCAAACGGCCGTAAAGAAAAAATAAGCAAAACACACCAATTATTTACTACCCACTTGTTTTGGAAAAGACATTTTTAAATTATTTTAATTCTAAACATATTAAGCTATTTATTGCCTCATAAGCAACTAAGGAGCAGAAATTTTGGATTTTACAAAGCACCCCCATTGTCTTTGCATATTGAAATATTGACACTTTTAATTCTTAAAATTTATATTTATTTTAAAATAAAATCACATTCAAAATATATACGTAGTATTGGTATAAAAATTATATTCTTTTTAAAATTCTATTCCTTACTTTTCAATGGTTTTTTGTTTGTAATGCATAATCACTTTAAAAAATATTTGGTTGTTAAAATATTGAGGCATTTTAGGTTAACACATCAACATTAAAGCAGCTCCGTTTCATTAATGCAAGCAGTGGATTTATTTGAACAGTATAAAGCATACTAAAAAAAATATATTTTTTTTTATGAAAAAGTAAAATGTTATTGCAAATACAAAAATGCCCTTAAAATTGTAATGCATAAAACGTTGATCTAAAAATTAGTTTCTTTGAATTCTTTTGAGTGCAAATGTGCAAGTGGCGCCTGTCCGTTTACAAGTCTTACATGTCGCTGAACCGGAACATTTTCTTCTTCGGAATCAAATGCAATACCTCCAGCTGTGTAGGCAACGACAGTGGCATGATCGAGTTTTCCAGGTAGGGACGCAAAGGCAGCACTATCAACAATACGTTTACGTGCCGCGCGATGTTGTATTCTATTAAGTTCAACTTCGCGCTTAACACCATCGGCGCTTTTTGATAATTTGTAAAATAATTCACGTTGTTCAAGTGTTTTGCGTCGAGCAGATGTTATCATACGCGCAAAATCAATCAACAAATGGCACAGACGTCTTGCCGAGGCACATGGTGAAAACGTTCCGTTAATGCCATAACTAAGTAAATCCTCCAAACGGTATAAAGTGAGCGCATGCCTCTGCGCTCCAGTAACTAATGGCAGACCAGCGGCAGACTTGAGAATTTTACATTGGGGCAAAACGTTTGCGGTATGTCCAGAAGGATTTCCCGTCGATGATAGTCGTCTAGGTTCAATAACCGTGTGCGACCGCATGTACTTCGGGCGACTGGGTGCAGCATTACCGGAACCTACATGACTTGGTGAGCTACTTTTCTTTGTGCGTGCATGGCTCACTACGGACAAATGATTTTCATTTCGATTGAGTCGCGCATAAAGCGCGGATGAACTTTTATTTTGACGTTTCGGTGCAAGTACTGTGTTAATTTGTGCATTGTTTGATGAGCGAAGTTTCACATCGGGTGTCCATGCTTCGGCAAATTTACCAACAACAGGATCAAAATTATCACTAATCCCATCAGAGGTTAAAAACACAATATCGCCTGATTCAATAATTGTCATAGAAAATGTAAGATTGCTTAATTCTGGTTTATTACCATCGGCTGGACCCAAAGCACCCAATGCATCTCGCATGTCACGCATTGACGTAATATCATGGGAAGCTAAACTCATTAATTATAGGTGAAATTTTCTCATCACATTAAATCAAAAGCTTACCTTGAGTGAATTCGCGAACACCGTGCTTTTTTGAATACACATAACCCAGTGAATCACCGACATTACATGCGCATACAACATACTTGCTTGTTGTGTCGCTGTCATCATTTTCGGAAATAAGCGGTAAAACTACTGCGATTGTAAGTGTGCTGAGTGCGCCGCCCACTTCAAGGATACAACCATGACCTTCCCACAGACTACGCAATAAGCTAATAAATACCTCTTGCGTAGTTGTAGCAATGCATTCTTGAGCAATACCGAATAATGCGCGATCCAAGTAATCCAAACAGCCATGCACAGCCGAACGAGCAGCAAGGCGTGCTCCATCCCCTTAAAAAAAGAACAAATTATTAGTAATAAGATAGCAGTCACAGTCAGTCGCAATGGAACCCTCATTTTACTAATTATATAAGTCAGTCAATAGTAGAGTTCAACAACAGAATTTATATGATGACCGGAAATAAAATTAAAGTAGGCAGATATTTGAAGATATGGATAAATATCGGTCAGACTTTGTTTACAGTGGCAATAGTTTAGTAATCCCAAATTATAAATTTTTATTTGCATAAAGTTTTTGATTTAGTGGATTTGGAGCTATGTAAGGTAAGTGAATTTGAAACGCTTAAGATATATTTCATTATGTCCCTTGTTATACAAGTCAATAACAAAAATAGCAACGTGTCTATTAGTATTGCCCAAACTTCTGATCACCGTCATGACAGGAATTGATCATCAAACGTTTGCCCGTAACCAAAAAAAAAAAAATTAATAAATAAAACTAGACACAAGGGCTATACCAAATTTGGCAAACATATTCCATGGAAAATTGATAGATCAAATATTGAATTTAATATGTATATTGAATCAATATTTCTCGTTAATAATACAGATGAACGATCAATGCATGGTATCCCAAGCTATTCAACGCTACATTCCACAATTTTTGTGCCATGACTTAAAATTGGTTGAACATTAAAATCTAAATTGAAGCAATTGACTGATAGCTTTGGATCCTTTTTAACCTATTCACGAATTCCTATTGTGCTAACGAATGAAAAAAATTTCTCAATACATTTTTTTAATTCTAACAATATGACTATTTCTGTGCACTGCGCACAAGCCCATAATATTCCCAATTTATTGACTGGTAGGTATAAAATGAAAAAAAAAAAAAAAAACAAATTAAATAAAT
>JXPQ01008173.1:7984-18575 GCA_001014675.1 Ephydra gracilis
AGTTCATTGAACCTGACCCAATGTGTTTTTGGTTATCATAGGTTAGGCACAACAACTCATTGAACTTGCTTAATGCCATTATTTAGCTTTTCAAAATTCAGCGTACATCTTTTATTAAATTTGCCTGTATTTGTTATTCTTTTCGATTCTTTTTCATAATTTCTTTTTCGTCTGTTTGCTTAACATTGAAAAAAGTTTATTATTCCATTAAACCATAAAACAACAACTGCAATACGCTTTAATATGACTCGAGCTGAAATGCAAATACTTTATTCAACAACAATTACGCACACCATTAAATTCAGAACAAAAAAAAAAAAAAAGAAAAAAAAAAATTACTAANNAAAAAAAAAAAAAAAGAAGAAGAAAAATTACTGAAACAGCACGAATTCTGATATGGCAAAAAATTATTCAGAACATATTTAGTTTCAGTTCAATGTTTGAAACATGTAAGTTGGGATTATGCTACGCAACAGTTTCCTAATTAGAATGCAAACACTTTCTTAAATATTTTTTACGAAGAGATGCATTGATCAGAAGATAGTCATATGTTATTAATTTCCGCTGATGAGTTTACAGGCTCAACAAAAGGGTATGTAAAATTTTCTACTGAACCGAAACTCATGGAAAGAGTTTTGGGAACGCCATTATAATAAATGCATTAATGATATAAAAGACAGTCTTTTACTTTTTAAGCACGCATCAAATTCGCAAAAATCTGCTTAGTCACACAGGTGCTGGATATGTCTATCATTAAAACTCTTCGATCAGAATGTACGTTATAAAGACCGGTTGGGTTCAAGAAATAGCTGCCGTACAACTTCGTCAATCATAATAAAGGCGATATTATATTGAACTTTTACATTGTTTCTTAAAATTTTATTATCATACAAATTTTCAAAATCACTTAAGGTATAAATTTGTGACCAATCTATGTATGTAAATAAGTCTTATGTTCAGCATTTCATAATTTGAGATTTACAGAACAGTACTTGTCATAAAAAACACTGCTTTCAAAAAGTGTCCACATGTAGGCGCTATATGCACACTACTATTGTGAGATTCTTATCCCGTTTATCTTTACAATGTATGTGAATAAAAAATAATGACAAAATCCACGCAAAAACATCATTGTTCTTGAATTGGCAAAATTTTGATACAAACAGACACATTAACTGTGCGACCACAAAATCATTAATGGCAAAGTTGAATTGAAATGAAAATTACAAATAACCGAAGTATGTTAATAAACTGAAAGGGAGAAGAATTTCAATTGCAGAATGCGAAGTTGGTAGGTTACCATACAGATGACGCTTGCCTTAGCTTAAAAAGACTCATGTAAGAATTAAATAGCTGCCGAACTATAAATTTCTGGAATACAGCATTTTGAGTCTAGCAACTTTTATTGGTTTGAAGAAAATTGTTAAAAAGTATTTCGTGTCTTAATAAAGCATCACTTTCTTAAAGTTAAGCCATTCAGGAGAGGTTTGTTAAGGTTAAAAAAGGCAAATTGAGCACTGAGGATGATAATATGCTGGTCATATCGTGCAGGGCTGCACGAAAGTTCTGTACAAAGTTAGTGCGGCACAAGCCTACAATCGCCCAAAAACAATTGAGCAGTGATGATTCTAAGCACCTTTTGAGCCGGTGTACCTATAACAAACCCGAATCCATCCGTCCATATGTGCCAATGTGACATATGAATCAAGGCAATAGGAGTTGTAGGAAAAATCCATTTATCACCCATATGGTGCATAAGATATGAATGTCTTATGTGGTATATGGGTCTTTAACGGGAAATTTCGGAAGTCCGAAATATCAATGATGAACAACAAAAATATTGGTGGCCCGACAATATTGTCAACTTCAATATCAAGGTCGAATATCAATGTATCGTTCATTGAAAACTTTTATGAGGAATTTTTGTTGCAAAAAAAAAACTGGAATTTCGTTAAATTTAAGTGATAACAGTGGATAATTCTGCACAAATCCTATTTCGGTCGGATCTCCACCAAATTTAAGGTTCTGTCTTGTATTATTCCAAAAAACACGTATACCAAATTTTAGTGATTCAACTCAAGTCCTCCTCTCTAGTTTTGGTGTAGTGTATAGTAAATTTAAATAATGTTCGTATACAGACATTTGAAGGTGCACGGATTGATAGGGAACATTTCTGTGAAAGACCCCTTATTTCATATTAATTTAATTGTTCTGATATAGAACCAACGTATTTTTCATATATAAAGTCAGTGGGAAAATATCATATGTTTTCTTCAATTTAGATATGGCGAATTTTAGAACACGTAATTATGATTTTCGACAATTCATGATGAAGTCAATGATTTGTTTGTGGTAGGTCCAGGGCTATCTAGTGTAACAATGAGCTGCTGGAATCTAGTCAAATCGTACCCACCGATAGTAAATGTTCAATTTTAACTTGGCATTAATTGAAACTTCTAGAACGAGCAAGAAGACACGACGAGGAAACTTTGTCCCAGGACAATACACTATAAGCAAACCTGGTTCAGACTACAATCAAAGTATTTCAAAGCTGCCAACTTCAACAGATTTGGATGTTTCCGAATACAATTCTCTTTATTCAATGTGACACGCATTACCTGAGGAAGACGTAGCTCCTAAGTGGATGTTGAAAATCGGTTGACTAATTGCTTAACATCATAACCAACAAATTAATTAGTTTTGAGTTCAGAATTGACTGGAAATTGGCAAAACTTTTACCTAACAATGGGTATTTTGTCACGTTTAAAGGTGACGTTTATCAAAAATATAAATATAAACGATGTTCATGTGCCTGTGATGAAGACAACCTTAGTATATCTTCAAAAAGATCAATGACCGTAAGTAGAAGAATTTATCATAAACGTTGTAGGACCTAGTAAGTCCAACGCACGTTTGACTCGCCTTCAGCGTGTTTCTCCACTTAGATTAGAATCAAGCACTTTGCAAGCTGCTGCAGATTCATATATACGAACAGAATGACCTGGTCAATGTAGCCGCTGAATTTTTACCCGATTGACTCTGGCAATATTGTCGTAGATTTCATACAGCTCGTGATTCCACCAGATGGAACATTTGCCATTGTCACAGTAAGGGCCATATGTATTCCGTAGGATTTTTCTCTCGAAAACACCCAATGCTTGCTCATCAGATGTCGTATGCGTCAAGCTTTAGCGCCATATGTCAGGACGGGCATCATGAGCGACTTGCATACTCTGGTTTTCGTTTTCCGAGAGACGGCTTTTTGACTCANGTCGTATGCGTCAAGCTTTAGCGCCATATGTCAGGACGGGCATCATGAGCGACTTGCATACTCTGGTTTTCGTTTTCCGAGAGACGGCTTTTTGACTCAATTGCCCGTAGTAACGTAGTTCGAGGCTGTTATTATTGCATACGTTTATGGTGGAACCTTGGTTGGCAAAGTTTTTAAGCACTTTGAACTTGATTTTTTGTATTCAATCGGACTCTTCTAGAGAAAATCTTTACACGTTGATACACTGTAGTTTATCTTTTTCTCGTTGACATCTACTACGCCCATCTTCAGTTGTTTTGTTTTATAACGGTGCATATTGTCATGTGCATCCGAACGACCCACCAGTACTACATCTTCGTTTTGAATCATGCTGTTTGTATGATATTAAGTTTTTCAGCTCTGTGTTAGGGTACGACTAATACAAAGTGGGACTCCCAAGTTTGAAAAGCCGAGAATTTTAAACAGGTTAAATTAAATTTTTGATGATATTTAAATTTTAGGTCACGCCTTTTTTCCAGAAAAATACTGAACCGGTTCATTAGATTCTTTTTCTTTAAATTGGCCGGCAATGAAATGATAGGTTAAAAAATTCTTGTTTTATATTGAATTTTACAGGAATCTGAGTATTAAATTCATTGAGTTGCGGGCATTTTTATTTTAACGATGGCTTTTGCCTTCGAAAACTGAACAATTGCATTGAAAGAATAAATACATTATTACGTATGCATAAGGGCCGTGTTCTTGCTGTAATGTCAATTTATAATTATAGACATCACTATTATATTGTATTTTTATTAAACAAATTCAAATATTGCCCTTTACTTTCAACAAGCAAGTGGGATCAGAATTGATTAAATTCAAGAGTAGTTTGTTATCCAATTTATAAATTCTACCGAATTTCACTCATGGCAGGTGGTGACTAGCTGATGTTACCATATGCTTTATCTCGGTATTATATTTTGGGAATTTATTTTAGATTTGCTCGTCTAAAGATCACTTGGGATTCCCGAGTATCGAAGATTGGTCAATGATTCTCTCCAAAAGCTGTTTCTTTTTTGATAGCAAAAGTCAGAAATACACACATCAGGTCGAAATTTAAGATAGTGAATGAAATCTGGCTGAACTCTGGAAGGTTTCTATAGAATCAATGACATCAATATAGTACACGCGAAGTTGTTGAGTTCCTGGAAATAACTGGCAGTGAAAGTTCACGTTGGACCCTAGACAGACACATTTCTTGACTACATCGAACGTCAATCTTATGAAACCTATGCTTTCTTCTGAGTTTAAATCTTCCTTAGCTGTCACAAAGAATTTTGTTTGAGGGTGGCGTCCTACTAAGTAAAGATGTTCAGCCAATGTTGAACACATCGTCTGCGCACAGCACTGTGTTTGAATCCAGTAGAACGGTTGATTTTCTCAAGCAATAAAAGGCTTCTTCAGGCGTTCGCTGAAATGAGACATGATTGTGTCACAAACTGATGTATGACCAATTGACAAGCTTGAAAGATGCAATGATAATCCTATTAATTTTTGTTTCTTCCAATATTCCCGAGGCTTAGCACTCTAGGCAAGTGGCATTTAATGCTTTACGTATTGTTGGGGTGAAACATTCCGCGATTATACGCGCAGGTTGTGGAAAACTCTTTTTTCAACATAGGGCAGAGTTCACTTAAGCTTGTTTCGATCATCAATCTTATCTGTGACCACAGCATTCACGCAGTTAAGTAAATTTTTGACCCCAGATTTGAACAGTCGCACTCTGTTACGATCACATTCTACTACTTCGCTGGCGAAAGCCGTATTCGCAAGGTCAGTTGGTGGAGAGCCATAGTATTTTCTGGGGATTATGCCCGCGGAATGCATGATTTGTTAGCGAAATTATTAGGTTCATCGCCAATCGGGTTGTTACTAATTTTTTACCTCCATAAGCTAATAGCAGTCTTGATGTCGTGTTAAGAATTACTCTCCTGGTCTTACACGCGGTTTTTCCGTTCAGCATGGGTTCCTTTTGCCTCAAAATTCTTAAACGCATTTATTTCATATCCGAAGTGCATCTGCTTTACGTACATTTTTTCTTTTCTTTCGGCATTCTCATTTGCTGCTTTCCGACATTCATTATACTACATGAGCTTGTATGTATGTATGTTCATCAATTTTCTACTTATTACGAACATTCTGAAGGATGTGTTGCTAATGCGCAGTTACTTAGGCCTGAGCAATTCGAGGGAGAATTTGCATCGGAAAAGCACAACCTTACCTTTGCAGTGCAAAAATAAAAATAAAATTCGGAGTAAGTATTAACATTCTTATCGTTCGCAATTTCAAAATGTTTGATGCTTTCCAACAGTATAAAAATTAGGAATTTGATTGTGTGCTTTTGTCATGTTTATATCAAGATGCTGAGCATGATGCACTAATATCATGTTCGGGGTGGCTCATTTCGGTCATTCAATAATCCACACTATGTTTAAAGTTAATCAGTAAACTACTTAGGAAAGGAAAAGCCACAACGACGCTGTTGGTTGACATGTGGTGATGCAAACAGCATGCCACTATCTTTTGGCAAGACTAAAAAAATAATGCCCGACTCAACTTCTTTTGCAATGAAGTCGCTCCGGTAATTTCTGTAACAGACTGTCAAGTTTTTGTAAATAAATCTCTGGTGACATATTATATTGCAGAATGATGGCTTAATTTGGATGGAAACACTTGTTCATCAATATCTTCGAACTTAGGGAGGAGCTCTCTTTAACTTTTTCTTGCTGTCAAACTGAAGTTGTGCCTGCAAATATAGTCACTATAAAACATTTCTTTGAATTTGAGTTGACACAGATTTGCTCTGATCACATCCGTTTTTTAGTCCTTGAAAAATGCTCAAATAAAATTCGTGAAACGTTTGCACTCTTGCGGCCATTATCGGGGTAATGGTATTTCCTAGGCATTCGTGCTGTTGTCCAGTTGAGCATGCTATGAGGAGTGTCGCTATCGTTTGTCTATAAACGAATTCTTGTGCAGAAGTTAAAGTTAAAACCGATAAACCGACGTAGATGTCATGCGAACAAAATTCGACCCAGATCGCAAAAGCGAAAGCCTTATGATTTCAGCAACCATCGACTCGAGCTTGCATTCATGTACTTGCCGGCAGTAAGTGTTATAATGCACTACAGTTAATCTGTGCAAATATTCATTGTCCAATAGCACTTTTTTCTTTGAAGTTAGATGCGTATGTTTGAACGCAAATAGTAAAAATTGGAAAGTTCTGTATGATTAAGTCGAGGCCACAGAATTATGCACCTTGGTATTGAGCTTTAGTTACCTACCACAGACCAATGGCCAATGAGTTAACAAATAACAGTTAAATTCAAGGCAACATATTAGCGGTAGAACTTACGCTTTAATTAGAACGGCACAGACTTCAATATTTATTTTATTTTTATTTTTTTGTGTGTGCACTGTATTTAAATTCTTTTCCCAGAGTTACAAAAAGAAAAAGGCAATATTTTCAAATAATTCGAATGCATTTAAAATTCAATATCTTTATTATCCGACGTACGCATAAAATTGTATCCTACGCTCTAAGGATTTGAATATTATTTGTAAATTATTGATGCATTGTAAATTGGTAGCAATACTAATGCGAGTTTCTTAAAATTGCCCCATACGTTTCGCTTTGTATGCAGGCAGTCAGCCAGTTAGCCAATAAAATTAGCCAATCAACGGCAATCTATACGAATATTTGCTAACAAGCCACTCTTCAAACTTTGGCATATTGTGCGTTGTTTAACATTTTGTATTTCTTCCTGTTTTTGCTGCACATTTTGATAGAAATTTATATATAAAAAAAGGAATTTCAAAAGCACCACAATCTAACCTGTGGCCAGAGCACCATACCGTGCAAGTAGACTCTGCACTCCATTTACGCATTTTCAGTGAATTCTATGGCTATTACGCAATTGTGTGCGTGCACATTGTTCGTGTGTATTTGGTCAATTAAACTTGTTATTCGAAATTGTGTATGTAAGCAAGCGAACTCGAAACAAAGGGGTGCGTAGTCGTGAAGCTTTTTCTCGATTCAGAAAGTTTCATTTTGTATTAAGAATTAAATAAATTATTCGAAAATATTTTCGTATATTTGAATATACTTAAATTAAAAGTGAATAATTCGAATTCATAAAGTGTTAGTATTAAATTTTGATTTTACTTACATTTTAGGTCTATTGACCAGTAGCTCAACGTCAATCAAGAAATCAGCTAGTTCAATACGATAAATCGCGCAATCATTAAAATCATGAGTTTTTCAAAATGTTTTTTTGCTGATCCCTTATCCATACTTTTTCGACTTGGCTAATGATAATGATTACTTTATTATATATATATTGTTTACGATTCATAGTTGGCTATTTTATATTAAATTAACTTTATTAAAGTGTCGGATGTAATTTTTTTTACATTAACTTATTAAAAGAACGGATTATGATTAAATTTCGATATTTTTTAGCCAAAGCGAACTCACTACGTTTTGACACAGTGATATTTCTGTTGTTGATATTGAGTTCAGAAAATAAATTTGTCCAAAAAATTGAAATTTTAAAAAAAGGGTCGATTTTTTTCCACAACGTGTGATTATTGCGATAAGCTGAGTTTTATATATCACGACAGATCATCCTGGTAACGGTTAGGTTGCTGATTGATTTCTTCAAAATCGACCAAAATCGGTTGATGTACCTCAAAACATGGATTCAATGCGTAAACTGCTAATGCAAGATTATCATGTGGCATATAGTGGAATAAGGTCATCCTTTAGTTCCGATTCATTAGTTCCAATTCAATGCATTCAATTGACCTTGAAAATTTCGTTGAACACCAATTTATAGCCGTTCAATGTCCCACAAACTATCAGTCGCTCAAAAAATCGCTTGCGTAGATAGGTGTAAATAAATTATTCGAAAGTCTTGTGTAAAATCGTAACAGTTGATGGCTAATGGAAATGTACGTATGAGCAGAAAGCTAAACAACAGAGATATTTCAAGACGTGTTAAATCTAACAAAAGTTGTTCGCGTATGGAGCACTGCGAAGTAAATGCCCTACACTTCATCAAGCCAATAGGTTATACGGTCACCCACAACATTATTCATCAAAAATTAATCTCTATCATGAGAACACTAATGCGGGCTATTACACTACTTGTGTAACTGGTGTATTTTGCAGCATTGAAAAACATCCCAATCTTACCCTAGAAAAGTTTCTAAAATTTGAAAGATACTTTACTGCACACAGATAACAAAACCAGATTTAAATGTATCCAAATAAATCCTTATGATTTTAAGCTAATCCTAGCCTTTAAAAGACTCATATAGAAATTTGTGGCAATGAGTATTTGGGGGCGACGAACGTGTCTAAGTTTGTAGAAAAGCGACAAAATAATTACACGTCTTAAGAAAGCATTGCTTTTTGGCAAAAAAAAAAAATAAATAAATAAATAAATGAAAGTAATATTGAAGGTAAGGTTCGGCATGATAAAAATTACTCAGATCATGTACCAGAGACATCAACCTTTGAGAAGTAGTTTGCTAAGTTTAAACGAGTCGAGATGACCACCGAGGACCAAGTGGGCGCTCCAGATGCTGTTAGCGGTGAAAAAATCAAAACGTTCACAACATACTTTTGAATAATTTCGAAGTGAAATTCGGGATATAAAGATCAAATGACGATGTTAAAGATATTGTGCGTGAATTTTTCAGTATGCGGAAATTTAAAGTGGGTGCCCCGCGAGCTCAAATCATCGAAAAACAACGAATTGATGATCGTAAGCAGTGTTTGAAGTTCTCTAAACATAACAGACCCAAATGTTTGCTGATGGATGAAACATGGCAATCACTTCATATGCAAATCAAAACAGTCGTCATCCGAGTGCCCACGTGATGAACTGCCTCCAAATTGTGCAAAGACGCAACAGTCTCCTGGACGGATTGCAAAGTTATGACATCAGTATTTTTTGGTGCACATGGTGGTATATTTATTGGTTTCAAAATGCGAACATCCATCAACAATGCCCATTTCCCAGTGTAATTTGATCGACCGCAGGACGAAATCGTGGAAAAAGGGCCAGATTTGATTAAAAGTTTAATGCATTTTAATCAGGATATTGCTCCGTTTCACAAATCATTTACAATAACGCCAAATTGGAATTGAACTTCGATCTTCTCCAATGTCTACCATATTTTATAAAATCTCGGTTTTTGCTTTTCTTAGATCTAAAGCGAATGCCGGCAGGAAGAAAATTTAACACCAATGACGATTTAATCGCCGAAACTGAGCTATATTTTGAGGCTTAAAATTAATTCTACCAGGAAATTGGTATTTTAAAATTACCTAGCAGATATTATCACAGTATTCCCTACCAACGCACAAGTTTTCAATTCTAAAATAAGTTTTCAAAATTTTAAATTTTTTTCTTTGTAAGGCTATGAACTTAAAAGCCTAACTTTTATTTGAAATTATACTATTGATTAATCGAAAAAAAGCAAAACTTTAATATTGATTTCTTGCGAAACACATAGGGCTTGTCTGCACAAATAAACATATTATACATATTATTTCGATTTTTGTACAAGTGCCAGCGGGTATGTTTGTGTTACTACAAAAAAAAGCATACATATATATGATTATTTATATTTAATAATAGTTGTTTTTTTTTACTATTTTTTTTATGTATTTATTTAACTATTCTTTATATTATTCATTAAATATGCATTAAATATAAGAAGATGTGCCTGTGTCGAGTTTCGGGATGGGGCCTATCGTTGGGAGAATTTAATCGAGCTTCAATGCCCGGCTATGTTCCGACTCACAGCGTTTTCCATACCCCCTTCCCCCTCTCATTCATAAGATCTGGTTAAAATAATGCATCAAGCACAAGAACTGGACAAAGCGAAGGCTCCTTAATGTTTCAGATAAAAATATGAAAATAGAGTAACAATAAATGGATTATCAAGAGATTTAAGTTTGACATATACTGTCATATTGTTATAACATGTTATATTATATTTTATTATATAAGAGCATCTAATGTTAAGTTATGTATGTATTGNATTATATTATACTGCTTTATTTACTTAATATTTAATTAAATTATATTATATAGTTTTTCATATTAAATTATCCGCTCCTTAAGGAAGAAGTCTCCTAGACGTTTTTTCCGGTTCGATGGATATTTTAATTCAAGTAATTCAACTTGCAGCTTGTTCATGATTCGAGGCATCATACACTTAAGACTATTGGATCCATAAAGGTTTGTGAATAAAGGGACTTTGTAC